>PVLC010048168.1:0-10839 GCA_004027655.1 Graphiurus murinus
AGCAGGGTAAATGCCACTACAGTTGACTAAATCCTTTGTCTGTCTGAAATACAATAAACCAATTGAAGGCTCTGATATTTGGGCTTAGATTTTAGAAATGAAACCTTCCTGGGGCGGGTAGTCTTATCTGTTTTATGTGGATTAAAAAACTCATTCCTCCCAATTTAAGGCTGGAGGATAAAGAGTTTAAAATGCAAACTGCATGGAAACCAAGTAATCACGAATTCCTTTTCTTATCATGTAGCTAAGAAAGAACATTATATCAAAGAAAAACAATGCTTCTTCAGAAAAAAGAAAAAGGAACTGGGTAACTTTAGAGAAAAGTCTGCATATCCCCAAGTCTCAGTATAGTTGAAACAAAAATGTTCTGTTAATTTTTTTTTTCATGTAAATGAGGGTGAGTTTGTAAAACCACCAGGCTGCTCCTTCTTAAGGGTGAACTACTTAGGATGCTATGACCAATCATTTTAGCATCACAGTCTGTTACTGTTGAGACATATACGCCTCACATAAAAAGATGGCTCACTAAGACCATCCCTTCAAAGTTTACTTACAATGATTCTATGGGGATTCCCTTTCCTTCATCCATGCAATACCTGAAATACAACTTCAGGAATTCTTTTATCTTGGTATCAACTGTCTTTCAGAAAGCCTTGCCTCATTGTACTTGTGCAGACTGTCCCAGTTATTAACGTCACAGCCCCTTTGAAAGTGCAAGGATGCCTCCATGTTACTGAAAAATGTTAACCACCTGCATCTTAATTGCCAGTTAACTGCAGCCAGAAAAACCAATGAATGGGACTAATGAAGCTGATTCTATCAACTCCAGCATTCTCTCTTTGCTAACTGACTCGGCTTGCGAACTGACAATTGGTTTCAGTAGAAAGGATTGCAGCATCCCAAACAGTGGGCCATAATTATAATTACAGGTGTGGCACAGACGGCAGGAGCAGATGAGCTCATAAGAGACAAGGATTCGCTCAGCTGGATCATCTATCCTCACCGAAGAACAAAGAGCATCATAAGTAAGTGAGTTACCATGTAAACAAATTGAGCAATCACTAACATACAACAGAGTGTGTGTTCCTCAGCCAATATACACACTCCTCTGTTAGGAGAAAGCACTCTCCCTTGGTGGAGGTGAGTTTTGCCTCTCTATACGCTCCCCACCTCTAGTTGGTGGCTGACTGGGTGTCAATAATAAAGCTTTAGTCCCCTCATTTTCCTCACCCCAATCTGTATTGCAGTTTTGGCGGGAGGATGACACAGGCAATGACCTTGAATGAGAACAGTAGACTATGGTTCTCTCTCAGCTGGAGGAGTAGAGAACAGTAAACCACCCTTTTCTTAGGGCTCAGATCCTAAAGTGATAGGCACTGACTTTAGTTTTCTTTAGAAAGTTTTCTTTTAGTCCAACAGCAAATTAGGTTGGATTTTAGGCTAATTAGAGCCACATACTTTACTTGTTGACTTCCAGATTTTTAGAAAAGCAATTTGCAGGGCTGGGAGCCAATTCTCTACTGGCAAAGTAAAAGAGTAATGCAATTATGCAAATGATCACAAAAGAAAAAAAAAGTCTTGTTTGCCTACATTTAAGGTAGGCTGTATTTTCTGTTTGTGCCCTGGATAGTTGACTTACTCCACCGTGGGGCTGGATAGTGACAGACAGTATCAAGGATCCCACTGGGGTTGATGTTCCAGCATGGTCCTAAGATTATGGAAGTGGATTACAAGTGCTTTCAGGCAAGCAAACTTTTAATCTAACATTTATAAGCTAAATGTAGCAAGAGTTGGAGGGTGGGAACTATTAAAAAAAAAACTTGTGAAGAATGACAAAGATTCTTTCATGTTTCCTCAACTATTTTTCTTGTTGCATGTGAACCAAGGTCTTAATCCAAAACAACTTCGTTCATATCAGAAATTTGGCTTTGAAAGGGTTAAATGAGAAATGTGTGCATGTATGCCTTTACCTTTACCAGTTTGTACCTAACAAAGATGTATGATTATAATGCACCAATTAAAAATTAATTAATTAATTAATTTTAAAAAAAGAAATTTGGCTTTGGATGCAGAGCTTCTAACTGAAAGGCAGTAGGTGACAAATGAGTTTGGGGTGATGACATTTGTTAAAGTAATGAAGATCTTGAGCTTAAGACAATGATGGGCAGTTCTTCCTAAACCCCCCCTCCCCCGGGGTGGGCTGAAATATATGTAGAAACAGACATATGATAGTCTTATTTCTAGTTTTCTAATGCGTACAAAACTGCATGCCCTGTACTACTTTGCATTAGTTTGGCAACTGGGGACTTTGAGTTCAGAGGAGAAAGTTCAGCATGTACCAAGTGTAGCTGATTAAAAAGGGATCTGTACAATCAAGGGCTTGACATTGTAAGGCAAAGAATCACAGCATTATCCCCTCAAGAGAGTGGGACAAAGACAAATGAGAGGGGCAAGCCCCTTGAAAGCAATTAAAGATTAGCGTCATTGACAGGCAAACTCCTTTCAATAGTGACCTCTGGTTTCTCTGGACCCGCCGCCCAGCTTTCTGGTTAATCTGCTCTCAGGCATACAGAAAAGTGACTGAAGCTACTGGTTACACAAAGCCAAGTCTGACATGAGTGTCGCATGGGGCAGCAGTGGGGGCAACACGGCCACATGTGTGTCATGTCTCCTGGGAATGTCCAAGCACTTGGGGAGGGTGACATGTTTCTAGCCTCTAAAACTGAGGAGAGGACCTTGGAACCCAGGACAGGTCTCCTTGAAAGCTTCATCGTTCTTAGTTGTTTACTTGATTCCAAGGTGCCAAGAAAAGGGGGAGTCCTGAGTGGAATCACCTTCAAGCACACTATTCTAGGGTATGCAAGGACAGGAGATTGGGTGGTGCTTCATTTGCTTCTAATTAATGTCTCCTAGGTAGATCTCACCTAGACCTCAATTTCTTCAAGAATATTTTGATAAACTATTTGCTGCCATGTCTTTCTAGAAGAAATTGAGGTCTGAGTGATATTTTAGGAGACATTAATTGGAAATGAATGAGCAGCAATTACCAGGAAGTATTTCTGAAAGGGTTATGATAATTTTTCCCTGTGGAAAATATTATTATAAAAGTGAAGTACACAGAAGGTAAGGGTTGCCTTTAATTTGACCATTAGCACTAATGGCCACAGCAAAGGTGAGTTTATATGCTGTTTCCAGTCCTTTATTGACTTTGAAGAATAAAAGCCTTGAGTAAGTGATAAATACGTGCACTCTTCCAAGTGTAGGTTTACGGGGGCAGCCACTTGACAGTTTATACTTCATTCTTCTCGATTTTATAGATTTCTGGATTACAGTAAGATACAGCCAAGTGTCAGGATTGAGGGAGGGGGAAGTTAATGTACAGTCATTAATACTCCTCCCACTTTTGAGATTAATTGGAGGCCAGGGTTTAATCTGCACCATTCCTGAGGATTGATTTATTATCATTTTCAATCTTATTTTTTTCCTCTTGTATCTTTGTACCTCCTTTTCCCTGGCCTAATGCCCCAGTATTTCACATCCAAGGTGAGAAGAGATAGCAAAACACAGCACTTCTAAGCAACTCTGTCCTTTCTTATCTGCAGTAGCTAACATGGCACAATAAACATAAAAGGAGATTGCTCTCATCACTACCTTGATGAAGGATATATTTTGTGAAATGTACTCAGTTACTGCTAATGGCTCGTGTGCCAAATGTTTAATTCTCTCATTTCTTACAACATTCTGGGGATAGGTGCTATTATTACCCTACTGTAGAGATGAGGAGACAGTGGCAAGAAGAACCCCAGCTAATGGTTCAGATTTGAATCCATCCAGATCCATACACTTCCTTGCGTGTGTGTGTGTGTGTGTGTGTGTGTGTGTGTGTGTGTGTGTGTGTGTGTGTTACTGGAGATTGAACCCAGGGGCATTCTACATCCGAGCTACACCCCCAGCCCTATTGTTTTTATTGTTTATTTGGAGACAGGGTCTCACTGAGTTGCAGAGGGCCTCACTAAGTATCTGAGGCTGGCTATGATCCTGCAATCCTCCTGTGTCAGCCTCCCAAGTAATGGGATTACAAGCGTGTGCCACCACGCCTGGCCAGATCCATGTACTTAAGTATGATTACTTGGGACAAAATTTCCCCCTCCAAAGGAGATGACAGGTTAGCTTTCACCTTTAACTCAATTCCATCTCCTTCCTGCCCCCTCCCCTCACTAAAAAAAAAAAAAAAAAAAAAAAAAAAAAAAAAAAAAAAAAAAAAAAAAAAAAAAAAAAAAAAAAAAAAAAAAAAAAAAAAAAAAAGCTTGGATTTATCAGGAAGTGATACTTGGTTTATTTTACTCCTCTATGGTCATTAGATCTTGGATGAATATTTTGCTGCACTTTTTGGGTTGACACAAAGAATGCTATCATTATACTATTTATACATTCATGTTGTCCGAGAGACTGAATCTACTACCTATGGAAGCAATTTAACATTAAGCTTGCGAAGAAATCCACTGTACCACCCTGGGAGAATGAGTCATACCACTTGATAGAAAGGGGCAGGGATGGAGGCGTGTCTATGTTCCCTTCTGTGTTCAATCAAGTCCTCTCTTTTGATGTTTCCAAGGCAACCACCCATCCAGAAACAAGAAGAAGTAAAACCTTTTAGAAATGAGCCATAGGTTTATGTCCATACAAGATATATTATGACACTTTATCCTTGGGTATCTAATTGATCTCTAAGCTGGCTAGCAGAAGGGGAAGCTATAGATACTTCTAGAGAATGAAGTAACTTAGGACTATTTGAATGCAATAAGTTTTCTTAGATTCTAGAAGAAGGCAAAGCCTGAATGTCCTTTTCCATAGTCCAAAGCATCCCTTCTATCAGTGGTTTCTAGGCAACCACATAAAAATATCTTTCTATGTTTCTCAAAACTCTAAGTTTTTATTCAGAGACAGTGAAGGTTTTGTGCTTAAAATCCAAGTCTCTTGGTTTTCAATTGACAATAACAAGATTGTAGCAGGCATCCTGTTCCTTCACGGCATCCATCCACAGGCTTTCTTGTACTAAAAGTGCTTTATACAAATGTTAAATAATTGGAGTGTTGAGGAGAATCTCTGAAGTTCTTAGGTTTTTCTTTCTCACAGTTCCTTCCACTTTACAATGTGGAAGGATATAGTGTGGTATTTCTCCAAGTAATAAAGACATTCTTTAAAATAATAAAAAAAACCGTTCGCTGTAGGGATTGTCTGCACTGATCTTTAATAACAGGCCTAGGTGGTTGATGGGAAGGGATTTCAGGCACATACCTAACGAGGCCTTTAGGCTTTTGTGGTTGCCTAATCCCACAGGAACTGTCATGTTTTATTGGCTTCTCTGGTTAGTCATTGTATGGCTTGGCACCATAGTGAAATTTCACATTTTTGGAAACAATAGTGTGAACAAAGATCAAGTTTTTCTTTCTGCTATGTGTTATTCAATTTGTTCTGAGTGTTCAAAAAAAAATACCTCACTATATTCAGTCAATTATATAGTTTCTCCTGTACGAGCTCAGTCTTTTGAGCAGCGACATTACACTCAGGAGTTGGATTTGAGGACTTCTCAGATGGGGAGAGGTGTCATTGAACTCACGGGGGAATGAGCTTTGGGCTACTAGATTGAAAGAGAAGGAACAGGTATTCATTAGAGTAGAGGCAGATAATTGAAGGAAGGAAGCAGATGATTTGTCAAGGGCAAATTTACAGTGTTACAGTTAGCTGTATGTGTATGTGAGAGAGTGGGCAGTAGAAATCGACAAATTAGGCAGAAGCAATGCTGTGAGTATCCTGTTAACCCTTACACAAAATACTAGGAACCCAAACTTGGATTTTTTCCTTCCTTCCCTCCCTTCCTTCCTTCCTTCCTTCCTTCCTTCCTTTCTTTTTTTGTCAGTGCAGGGGATAGAATCTGGGGCCTTGCTACTATGCCAGGCAAGTACTCTATCACTAAGCTACATCCTCAGTCCTGGATTGTGTGTGTGTGGTGGGGGGTCGGGGGGTGGGTATTGGGGATTGAACCTAAGGGTATCTTGTCTTAGCTTACCACCAATCCCTTTTATTTTTTATTTTGAAACAGGGTCTCACTAAGTTACTGAGGGCCTTGCTAAGTTGCTGAGCCTGGCCTCGAACATGTGTTTTTCCCATCTCAGCCTCCCAAGTACTAGGATTACAGGTATGTACCACCATGCTGCCATATTTTTTTTTTAAATGTAAAGTTTTCTGTTTGGGATATTCAGTTGAAGATTTAATTATTTTTCCTTCGCCCCTAGGAAAGAACTAACAAGAGGAAAACTTCTCAAAACAATGGTCATTTGTTTTTTAGTTCTCTCTGACTTTAGGCAAGAACATTTCAAGCTCAGTTTTAAAAATATAAAAATGGTTTAATTTAGTAGATTAATTTAACATCTACTCAGTTTTTAATACAAATCAATGTATAATTAGGTTCTGGAAACACAAAGAAAATCTCCTGGTTTCCAAAAACTTACCATCTTAGTACTGGATAGTTTGTTTTTAATATTCGAGATCATATTTAAATTTTAAGTGTAAGTGTTATGAATTTTAGACTCAAACTTTTTTATCTTGGACATACTTTATAACTTTCTGGGATAGTAACAAATGAGGTCTGAAGAATTTAGTGTTCCTGTTTCTCATTTTGTCAATAAACAACTACAATTTTTGTAATTAATTATCTTTGTCAGCAATTGTTTATTGATTAGTTTTTTCTGAGCTATGAACAGAAATGAATATGGTGAGCTGGATTTATAGCTCAGTGGTAGAGTGCTTGCCCAGCATGAGCAAAGCCATGAGTTTGATACCTAGCATTGCCAATAATAATAATCGTAGTGAGGCTTGGTGTTTTATTTCTGTAATTTTTCACAAAGTTGCTCCAATACTAAATGCAATACATGTGCTAAATCCCTAGGAATGAGCTTTATAAACCTTTTACCAATGTCTAATATTTCATGAGCTACTCTGGACCTTAGTTACCATTGTCAAAGGCAAAACTGGCAGCTCAGAGACCCAAGAGAGATATAGCATCCATCTCAACTGTATTTCTGGAGTCTAGGAAGCAGCTCAAATGTTTCTCAGCAAGTTAACCTGGAAGTTTTTCCTCAGTTACCTTGATGGTTTTGGGTAAAAAATGTCTTGCTGATTTACGTATAAATCACTGCTAAAAAGTAATTGAGCAGACTTCCGGGGTAGGGGAAGGTATTAGGAAGGAGACTGGAGGTAAGGTGGACTTTCATATTATAACTGGAGAGCAGTTTAGAGAGGTGAGAGAAGCAAAAAAGGCACAGCTGACACATAAATCCTTATAGATAGACATTTGGTGTGGGTCTTCACTCAGTCTAAGTTCATCTTCAGCTGGGCTTGGTGGTGCATGCTTGGGAGGCTGAGACAGGAGGATCACAGGTTCACGGCTAGCCTCAGCTACTTAGTGAGGCCCTCCACAATTTAGTGAGACCCTGTTTCAAAATAAAGAATAAAAAATAGGGCTGGGGGTACAGCTAAGAGGTAGCATGCTCCTGTGTTCAATCCCCAGTACCATACACACACACACACACACAAATAATCTTCAACCATTTGTCTGGGATTATTAATTCTATCATTCAAAAATAAAATAATGATTGATCTAATTCCTACCACTTACTTATTGATTAGGCTTTTTTTTTCTAAAAAATCTAGAAGCCACTAGGAAAATATACCACTTCCAGTCTCATTCTTTCTCTGTTTTCTAATTGCATTTCAATTTGTTACTGAATTTGCCATTACTTAATTTCTGTATCAACAGCTGAGCATTCTAGGGTTTCAAATAGTCTATGGATATATTGCCTTTTCCCTAAAAGAATCTAAAGCAACTTATAATAGTATATCCAATGAAGATTTTGTGTGTTTGTTTTACTTCAAGGCTTTTTTCCCAAATGCAATAGGGTTTACCTCGAAATAATTATGCACAACATGTAAAATAACCAGCAGCAACAGATGCACACCAGGAAGAAGTTTTACTTTCTCTGTTGCTTATATCTGGCATTTCTGTCATAGAAATAACCAGCAGGAATCTGCAACCTGAAACTAGGCAGACCTCCTGGGCCAGCTAAGGACAGTACATACACCCAAGAGTGTTGTCAGAACATTCTTGATTTCACCACCTTTGAGTATTCCCAGAGGAGGGATGGCTCTCAAAGCATGCAGGCAAATGGTAATTGTTAGGTGTCGCCTTCTGCTGGGAAATAAGATAATTAAGTAATTGCTTTCATGCCACTACTTAATGATACTTATGGCCTCTCTCTGGGAAATAATAACCCTTAAATTAGGCCAAACCCATCCTGCATAACATTTGACTTTTTCTTCAGGTTCTGCTGTTGAGCACTTGAGATTGCAGTCTGGATCCATTTCAAAGGAGCACAGCCAGCCTGGCTCAGCAGCTCCTAGTCTGAGCAGCTGACCTGGACCTCTTCAGCAAGTGATTATCCAGTCTGAATTTCTCAGGGCCCTGTCTCCCCCCACTCTTATTTCCTCCTCCATTATGTTGCTTGTGTTCATAGATTACTGGTGCTGCCAGCAGAAATGTTGGCTGAAAAAGTCAGGAAAAGCACAATCAGTACAAATTGAAGGTTGCCAGGCATATAGATGAAAGAGTAGGTGGGGAAGAAATTAGGGTTTTAAGGGCATTTTTAAAAAGTGACAGATTTAATTTATCCATACTATCTTTGATCTTATTTATCAAAGAGAATGCCTCTTCCTATGTTCCCATCAACCATAAATGTGCTAAGTGAATCCCATTTTCCACCTGATTTCCCTACAGTTCTGGCATGGATGGATGCTTTAAAAAAAGAAAAAAAAAAAACCTTTTATTTGGTGCATTTTAATTATGCATGATTCTGGAGTTTAGAGTGCTAGAAACGTACACACATACAACTCTTGGCGCACTTCCCTCCAGGTACCCCATCCTTCCTTTTCCCCATACTGGTCTTGCAGATTGAATTGGTAATTTTGTATACACATGCAGTAGCATTATCTCAAGGGTTACACTCTGTACATCTCTATCTTCCCTCCTTCCTCCCCTAAACCCCTCTATTACTCCACTTGAGTCTCTGCTCTTCTACCTGATGTTACCCTTATTTCCAAAATTCTAGTTAGCTTCCACATGTAAGAGAAAACATGCAACTATTTGGGTTTTTTTGTTTTTGAGATTGGCTAATCTCACTTAGCATAATATTCTCAAGTTCCATCCATTTTCCTGCAGATGACATGATTTTGTTCTTCTTTATGGTTGAGTAAAATTTCGTCGTGTGTATATACCACAGTTCTGTGAACTGACTGCACCGCCACGTTCATAGCAGCACAATTCACAATAGCAAAATTATGGAACCAGTCTAGCTGTCCATCAACAGATAAACACTTCTTTAAAGAAGAGTTTCTCAACCTCTTTCCTTCCATTCCCTTCTTTGCTCCCATCGATTTCTTCCATAGCTCTCCCCAGGGTCACAAATGCCTCATCAATTGCTAAATCTAATGAATGCGTTCAGTCCCGATCTTGCCAGGCCTCTGCTGTATTTCATGCTGTGGATGACTTTTTTTAACTTTTTGAAAGTCTCTCTTCTCTTAATATTCACAGAAGCATGTCCCTCCAGCTCTTGCTGTACCATCCTGACTGTTTTCTTCCTGAGCCTCTTCCACCAACAACATACAGGTTGCATACCTTTGGGTTATGTCCTTCACATACTACTCTTCTTGTTCTAGAGGCTTCAACCTCTTTTCCTGGTTCTAAGTAAAATTGCCTGGTCTGAATGTTTGTGGTCCCTTAAAATGCATGTGCTTATACCCAATGCCCAATGTGGAGGCATCAGAAGGTGGGGCCTTTGGGGGTGAGTAGCTCTAGAGAGTTGAGCCCTCCTGAATGGGATCAGTGCTCATATGAGAGAAGGCCCCAGAGATTATTTTGCCTCTTTACGATGTGAGGATATAGATAGACAGTATGTCTGTAACAGGTCTTTATAAGACTTCAAAACCATTGGCACTTTGATCTTGGATTTTGCAGCCTCCCAAACTATAAGAAATAAATTTCTGTTGTCTATTAGCCACACAATTTGTGTTTTGTGTATGCGTATATATGGTACTGGGGATTGAACCTAGTGGTGTTCTACCTCTGAGCTACATCTAAAACCCTTTTACATTTTTATTTTAAAACAAAGTCTTGAGGCTGGCCTTGAACATGTGATCCTCCTGTCTCAGCCTCCCAAGTATAGGTATGAGCCACCATGCCTGGTGATATATATTTTTTTAAATAGAAGCCCTATTTGCTAATGACATCGTTCTCTCCTTCCCTCTATATTTATATATCTAGCATCAATGCATTATCTATTTTCCAAAGACATATCTCTCTCTCCTCTTCCCTTCTATATTTATATATCTAGTATCAATTCTCTAAGTCTTAGATTTCCACATTCAGTATCTATTGGTCATTTTCACCTACACAGCTCATTGGCCTCTCAAATGTCATTAGTTATGTTGGATTTTCATCTTCCTCTTTCCCTGGCTCCTCTTAGAGTGAACTGGCCTGCCTGCCCGCCTGCCTGCCTGCCTTCCTTTCCTTCCTTCCTTCCTTCCTTCCTTCCTTCCTTCCTTCCTTCCTTCCTTCCTTCCTTCCTTCCTTCCTTCCTTCCTATTGACATAACCAAATTCCCAATTACCCAAATTAGAAATCCAGTTCATTTTACATTCCTTATCCTATCATTTGTCTCCTGGCTAGATTTGCCTCCAAACACTTCTTAAATTAATTCCCTTCCTCCATTCCTATGACCATGACCT
>PVLC010048169.1:0-10834 GCA_004027655.1 Graphiurus murinus
AAAAGTTTGTGATTTTGACAAGTTATGAAAATAGGGCTGGAAAACCTTATCTGCTTAGTTTCAATAACAGGAAAATAAAGACATGGTTTATAAATTCAAAGTTGTTTTACAGTTTCTTCCTCATATACTTGATTTAAACTAGCTTCATTGAGAAATAATTAATGTCTGTAAACATTAAAATAATTTTATTTAATAAAATGTATAGAAATTGTATTTCTATAGTTTTTTGGTAGAAAATCTATCTATAGAAGTTCTAAGAGTCTTGCTTTTGCTTTTATATGGACTTACTGCTACTAATACTATCATAAGCTTTAAAGTTTAATGATGACAATATTAATATTAATTATTTTAATAATTAATTCTTTCTAGAGAAAGACCTTAAAAAACTCCTTGTTTTACAATGGAATTATTCCAGGCTTTGGAAAATGGAATCATTATTGGAGAAGCATTCCCAGGAAACTCAAGAATTCTCTACTAGACTATTAAAGATACCAGTTCATAAGAAGATGGTGGTTTGAGCTTGGATTATTTGAATTTTTATGTATTTATGTAGTTAGTTTTTTTATTTTAATATACTATAATGGTCTAGCAAATTGCCTTATACCTCTGTTTCTTCCTGCAGACTATCACCCTAATAATTTATTTCTACAAGTTAGTTCTAACTTTTATGTTTAATTTGAATAATTAAAACATTTCTAATTATACTTTTCTAATTTTCTCTTTTTTAGAGTCTTGTATCATAAAATATCTTCCATGCCAACATTTTAGAGGGAAAAGACTTAGACATAAAACAATTTCTGATTTTTAATCCTAATTAATGATATCTAAATAAAAAGCCCATGGTTTAGCTCATTAGATTAATGTAAAATCAAAGCAAGGAATTGATTGAATCTATCAATTCAGCCAGAATATATTTTCAAAATAAACTTCGCGCTACATGAATCTTACATTTTAAAATGCTGTTTTGACCATTCCAAATGTCTTCATATACAAAAATTTCAAATTCTTCCAGCATATTCAACTCAAAATAACTTTTAATTTGATCTAACAACACAGTCATTATAACACTTAGAGCCTTCATGAGCAGGGTTAAAAAAATTCAAAATATTTATAATTGTTAAATACAAATTATTTAAAAATTTATTGAGTATTTAGTACATGCCAAGCACTGAACAAAGCATGAGATTAAAATATAATTAACATATGAACCCTCCTTTTGGGATTAATCCATACTTAGAGATAAAATACGTATGTACAATTTATAATTATGATAAAACAAACATAAATATGCATGAAGTATCATGATACTATCTAGGAAATAGTGATAAAAATATTAAAATTTTGGATAAAGTTTCATAAGTAAGAAATATTAGTCATTACATATACCTAAAAGGGAAATACAATATGTATTTAGGACCTATAATTACTTAGCCATTCCTAAGTCAGAGGTTAATTGTTAAGAAATGCCAGAAGACGACGTAATAAGTGGCAGAATCAAGTCAAGCTTCACAGGTGTGCTACCTGTGCAACTGCTGAATATCATGCTTAGAAAAAACATTTCTACCTCTTATACTTTTCTGTCTTGATCTTGAAATTCTGAATTCATGGAAAAGGGACCCCATATTTTCACTTTGCATCAAATCTCAAAATGATATAGCTGGTTCAGAGTGAGACCCACCTCATAGTTAACCACAGATGCCATATTTGGGGATGAGATTTTGCCCTGTGAAGCCTACAGGTCAAGTCACAGATTTTATGTAGGGAAATGGTACCATCATATTTCTAAGGTAGTTCACACTAGTGGAGAAATTAGAAGAACACACAGAATCATATGGATTCTCAAAGTGATACATAATGAAGGAAATGCTAGAAGTTAGTAAGAGAATACATATTTAGAAATATTTAGGAGAAAACATTGAAAGATTTGGGGCCAATAATAGGTAGAGAGGAAGCAGGAGGATTCTATTGATTCTACCACATTTCTTCCATATATTTAGAACATTCAACAACATATAATGCCAAAATCTTTCTAATTATTTTATCCTCATCTCTTCTTATGATGCAAGCATCAAGTTTTATCTCCACCTTCTTACTGCCAACCCAAATCTAAGTCTGATAAAAGGCACTCCACATCATAGCACTATGGAAACCAGATCTAGTAGACTCTTGTAGAAAGTGAAATTTATATCAGTTGCAGAATTTAATTGTTCTCAGAGAATAAGTTAGAGTTCTATCCAGAAATGGAGTTAAAAGATACAGAAACATAGTATTTACATAATTTATATGTCCAGATAGATTGAAAGGCAGAGATAGGTTTCTGGGAATTTAGGTTTTACATTTCTTTCAAAGTCAAATAAACATCCACTTTTATTCTACACCCCCCACAGTTAGTCAAACACTTCCTTTCCTTGGTTAATTCATTTTTCTTCATTATCAACATCTGTTTCCATACTGAAAGAAATAAATCAGTGTGCAAACGTACTATTCTGAATTTTCCCATTCATTAACAACAGTCTCTGTCACTGTCACTCTTTGCCAATCATTAAAAATTTCAGATAACTTCGGTGTTCACAGATCCTCTTCTTCAGCATCTTCCCTGTTCTCTGATGTCCCATTTGCTCTTTAATAGTATTAAATAGTCAAGCACAGGAATGTAGGCAAAAAGATGCAGGGGATATTCAAATGCTCTCTACTCTGTCTTAAAACTGTCTTTGCCTACTTATAGTTATGAAAATAGTTATTTAACAAATAAGTAGTTATTTAACTAATGGAAAAAGTTAAATTGAAGAATTATGGAATATTATGCATATATATATGTCTTAGCATATCTAATGCATATCAATTCATCAGATTTTGATGTATCAGATTATTTCCATTATTAGATAACTGGCACTCTATGTTTTCATACTGAGATAAACTATTATGACAATATCTGCAACTTCCAAGCTATTTTTTTTCACAAGTAGAATAAGATAAAAGAAATTTCTAATATGATCTAAAAGGTTATTTTAGTTTTTTTAATGAATTTTTCATCTAAATATTGTCCCTAGTTTAACCCATGAATAACATGATAGCAATATTTTAGAGGCACATATTTCTCTTTTTAAAGATTTTGAAGATATTCAACAAAACTCCCATATGAATGACAAATTATATTCATATGTAATGTTAACTAAATTACTAAGTATTTATATTACATAATTGCAATATGTATAACATGCATAGAAAGTTTTCTAAGCTTTTGAAAAGGAGTGTAAGGGGAACCTTCTAGTTTAATACACTTTAGCTTAATATTGTGACATTATTAATCGCTATGTTTTATGTAGAAAGTGGAGAACATTGGTTAATTTGTCAAGTTTATTTAGCAATGGATCAGTTAAGAAAGTCTTTTGAAAATTTTAGTTCTTCGTTTTTTATTTTTATCCTTTGATTTTCTTCTCTTGCCTTATTACTTTGGCTGGAAATTCATAGACTACACTGAATGAGAATGATGATAGTAGGTGTCATTATCTTATTCCTGATTTAGAAGAAATATTTTCAGTTTTGTTTCTATTCAATATAATGCTTGCTTTGGGTTTATCATATATTGTGTTTATAATATTGAAATAAATTCTTCCTATCCCTAATTTCTTCAGTATTTTTTTTTTTTTTTGCGGTACTGGGGGTTGAACTCAGGGACATTCTACCTCCAAGCTATACCCCCAGCCCTATGTTTTATTCTTTATTTTGAAACCGAGTCTCACTAAGTTGCAGAGTGCCTCACTAGGTAGCTGAGGCTGGCCGCGAACCCGGATCCTCAGGTCTCAGCCTCCCGAATGCTGGGATTACAAGCGTGCGCCACCACGCCCGGCTTCTTCAGTATTTTTAACATGAATGATATTGGATTATGTCAAATACTTTTTCTGTATATATTGAGATGATTATGTGATTTTTGTCCTTGGTTCTATTTATGTGGTGAATTAAATTTATTGACTTGCATACGTTGAACCAGCCTTGCATCATGGAATGAAACCAACTTGATTGTGGTGCAAAAATTTTTGATGTGGTTTTGAATGTGAACTGCTATTTCATTAAAAATTTTTGTATCTATGTTCATCAAAGATATTCTGTAATATTTTCTTGCGATATCTTTCATTTGGTTTTGGTGTGAAGGTGAGGCTGGCTTTGTAGAATGAATTTGAGAGTATTCGATCTCTTTTCTATTTCTTGAAATAATTTGAGAAACATTGGACTTTGTTCTTTTTTAAAGTTTTTATAATAATTTGGCTGGGAATCTTTCTGGTCCTAGACTTTTCTTTGTTGGAAGGCTCCTTATTGCTGCTTCAATATCTGTTTGTTATTGGTCTGTTTAAGTTTTTTCCATATCCTCTCAGTTTAATTTAGGTAGGTTATGTTTTTCTAAACATTTTTCTTTCTTTTTTTTTTTTTGCAGTACTGGGGATTGAACTCAGGGGCATTCTACCTCCGAGCTATACCCCCAGCCCTATTTTTTATTCTTTATTTTGAAACCGAGTCTCACTAAGTTGCTGAGTGCCTCACTAGGTAGATGAGGCTGGCCGCGAACTCAGATCCTCTGGTCTCAGCCTCCCAAATGCTGGGATTACAAGCGTGCGCCACCATGCCCGGCTTCTAAACATTTTTCTAGGTTTTCTTTTTATTGGAGTATAAGTTTTAGAAGTAGAATCTAATGATGCTCCGGATTTTCATGCTGTCTGTGGTGATATCTTCTTTTTAATCTCTTATTTTAGTAATTTGGGTCAATTGTCATTAATTAATTTCTGCTCTGATTTTAATTATTTCCTGTCTTCTATTGGCTTTGGGGGTTAGTATGTTTCTGTTTTTCTAGGACCTTGAGGTCCATCTTTAGGTTGTTTATTTGCTATGAAATTTCCTCTTAAAATTGCTTTCATAGTGGAAAATATCAAGATTACAAGCAATAGTGAATTTTGGTGAGGATGCTAGGAACTCTTATACACTGTTAGTGGGATGGCAAATTAGTAGAACCATTATGGATATCAGTGTGTAGGTTCCTCACAGGACTAGGAATGGAATCACCACATGACCCAATTATAACACTCCTAGGTATTTTTCCAAAAGAAATAAAGTTAGATTTCTATAGTGGCACATGCATACCCATGTTTATAGCAAAAAAAAATCATAACAGCCATGGAATCAATCTAGGTGTCCATCAAAAGGTAAATGAATAAATAATCTGTGGGATATATATATATATATATATATATATATATATATATATAACTTTATTAGCCACAAAGTAAAATAAAATTACATTATTTGCAGGAAAATGGATGGAAATAGAGACTATTATGTTAAGTCAGATAAGACAGTCTCTGAAATTGAAGGGGTTTATATTTTCTCTCAAGTGTGAAGCTAGGGAGAAAGTGGGAAAAAAGATAACTTCAAGTGAATTAGAACAAAGACCAATAGAATCATGGCAGGGGATTTGTGGAAGGAGGTAGGGAGGGGACAAAGGTGGTTGAAGAAGAGAAAAGTTCAAATAATGCTATGTTCATATTTGAAGATATTAATACCAATCTCAGTAACATGTAGGTGGATAGTATAAGAGAGGAAGCCAAGTGAGATGGGGAAGGAAATAGACAAAGTATTGCATGCGTGTATGTTTTCATCACTTTGAAACTCACTATGATGAGTAATTAAAGTGCACCAATAAAAATAAGAAAAGGGAAGTTTTTACATTAGTGAAAATACTTTACATAAATGTACTTATTATTAGCCTTCAAATGGATTAAATAATTTAATTCTCTTAAGCATGTGAGGTAGTTACTATTATTGTATTTTATAGAAGATGAGATAGGCACACATAAATTAGTATTTTAGTAAGTGTTAAAGTCCTTTATTTTCTTGATTTTTGACAAGAAGCATAAGGAAAAATCTAAGCCATAATAACTTAACCAATATTTACTTTGTTAAGGACTTAGAATGTCCCTAAGTGAAAATGAAGCAAATCTTTCTAGCTGTATCATGTGATCTATTTCATTATAGTAGGGATGAAACATTAGTGGTTGCTGGAAGAAGTCCATGATTCTCCTCTGCCATCATGCTCAAAGTTTAGAGTAGTGTTTGATCTGAAAGCACAGTAAACAATAGGGGCTTTTACTAGCATTCTACTGCTTTTCTGTTTTAATTTCTTTTATGACATGTTATTTCATACCTTCCTTTTATAAATAATGCAGTCCTGGGTACAGTTCTTTTAAATCTTTCATGCTTACAGAACCATGAAAATGTATCAGATCATGTACAAATTGCTGTCTGAAGGTGCTTTTCAAGCTCTTGTATTATAAATGAAATAAGATACAGGAGTTGATGCCTGTTCACATAAATGGAGAATATTGACATTCTAAAGTGGTTTGAATTACCATGAAATTATAGAATTATAAGAAAATAGATCTGTAAAGTCCTTTGAAATCTTCTATTCAGGCTGCCTGCTTTAGGCAGGTAAATGTCTGAAATACATTGTGAAAATATTTTCCTAGTCTTTTTTTTTTTTAATATTTCCAAGCAGAAAAATTCGATTCTACCAGAGTGCATCATTTGAATGAGTTTGGGTTTAAAAAGAAAACAAAACATTTATTTATGAACAAGCAAAATTGTCCCTAATTTTTATTAATGTGACTCCTTTATTCCTCTTCTAGGAAAACACACTACTATTTTTAAGTTTCCTTTTTGCACTTCAGTATATTTTTTGTAATCTCTTAATTATCTCTGCTTCTCTATAATTTTTTAGATCATTTGAAAATAGAAAAGAGAATAATTAAATCTAAAAATTGTATTAATTAATCCAAGAATAATATCCAAGAATATTGTTGTCTGACCTTTGTGCACTAGGGTGACAGAGCCTACTTGAATTATTCTCTTTTATGTGTTACTTCCATTTTCTAACCTAGATGTTGACACTGAATTGTACACAATTCTAGAATATAGTCTTCATAGATAAGGGGAGAATTTTTTGTTTGTTTTATTTGGCCCTATTTTTTTTCTCATTAGAATAAGAAGGCAGAGAAGGAGCCATCAGAATGGATTAAAAAGGAATACTAAAGTAGGAGGTAAAAAGGAGAATATAGCAACTACTCTGGTAGTCAAATAAAAAGAAATTAAGCAAAGAGAGATTATGAACTTATGTCAAGTGCTAGTATTAGTGAAGTAATAACAATAAAACTAAAATTGGTTTTAGTGTTCTTTCCTCAATTATTTTTCTTCTCAGAAAAATGGGTCTCAGGACTGCAAAACTTAACATGTTTATGTTTTTGTTTTTTAAAGTAAGTTATGTTTATGCTTTTTAAAGGGTTTTATATTCACTCCTGATATTTCTATCTTGCTGTGCTACTTTTTAAGTTTTTTTTTTTCAATTTCAGTATTTCTATTACATAAAGTCAAACATCAGATTTTGAAGAGCCTATGTAATTATTCTTCTTTTTCTTTGGGTCTATTCAATGTTCTTGTTTTTCAGAGTTTCTCTTGTATAATGGTTTGAATTTAGATCCTAGGCTTCACAGAAACAAGGTAGCAGTTTTGGAAGAGGTGCTTGGTTGCTAAAGGAGGGTCACTGGGGTGTGGCCTTTGGGGATTATGTGGTTCCTCCTCCTCTTGCTCTCTCTCTTTCTTATTTTGGCTTCTAAGATGTGAGAGTGGAGCCTAGTGCCCTCCCTAGCTCCACTTCCTGCTGCCATGCCCTGAGCTCCCCAAAGGAGGCTTCACATGAACAAAACTCTAAACCGCCAAAAACTATGAATAGATAAATCTTCTTTCCTTTAAGTTATGTGATCAGTCATTTTGCATTAGGGCAATGAGAATATTGACCAAGACATCATTATTCAATACTTTTTCTCCGTGCTTCTAAATCTCATAAAATACTTTCTAGGCACCTTTACCTATATCCATTAACTATCAGTCTACAAATCTTTTTTTACATTTTATTGATGCATTATAATCATACATCTTAATGAGGTACAAGATGGTATAGGCATACATGCACCCATCACTCATTTAGCCCTTCCCCAATTCCCACCCCACTGCCTCCCCTCTTGCTCAGTCTCATGTTCAGCTTAGTGATTGACTCTGATATGTTTGTGAATGTACATCATGTGCGCATTAAATATCATGTTTAAAAATCTTATTTTTCCCCTAAATCTTCACAAATAGAATATCTCTGTGTGTACTTAGTACTAAGAGATATGTTAGTCCATTAATTGAGATAAGAAAACAAACAAGATTTAGAAACAAGATAGGTAAATTTTTATTATTTCTTCCAAACATGAAAAAAAAAATGAGCACCTTAACTTATGTCTACTTTGAATTTTGTAGTTTTATGCTTACTTTGTAACTATTTGTGGTAAGCTGACTTTGTGATTATGAAATATTTACACAGATGAAGTACACTAGTATTCTTTTGAACTTAAAAGAGAACGGAATGATTTCTAGAAAACCTTTGAAGTTTGTTATCAAATCCTTATCCTGGGAAGGAAGTAAATTGATACTTGCTAGTCAGCAACGTATTGAAATAGGCAATCAAAATTTGAGGACCTTAAAGTTGCACTTTGAAGTTTAAGTAGATTATAGAAAGCAAATATAATTAGAAGATCTCTGTTCATCTTAAAGCAACCTGCAAGTAGGCTGGACTTCAGCAATGTTACTTTGAGTATTTGACTTTTAAATCCTATTTCCACTTCTTATATATTCCTCTGTTGTTCAGTTTTATGTTACTTTCACATTTCGTATTTCCCATATGTGTATTTTTCTGTGACATGGACTTATGGCTTCAGCATTCCTGACTTAGCAGACAAAAAGCAAGAGCTTCTGTCTCCTTACCCTCTCTTCAGACAGCCCCAGGAGAGCAGTGCTATTAGGACTCACGTGACACAGTTGGAGACCACTAGTAGGTGTAGGGCTGGAGATAAAATTACATCTAAAGATGCATTATCCAGAAAACAGCATATGCAACCAATGTTACTAAACAACAGAAGCAGCATCCTGCTCAATGTATATGGGCCACCCATTGAGTGGAGCTGAAATCATCTTTCAGAAAAAACAAGTTTAAGTTATTTTTTTTAACTTTTAGTACCTGAAAAATATATTTTTTTAATTTTTAATTTTTATTTTTATTCAGATATTATAAGCATACATCTTTGTTAGGTACACATTGATAACGATATATGTGTTCACAATTCTCATTTGACCCCTTCCCCAAATTCCTACCCCTCTCCCTCGCCCTCCCTCCCTCTCAAGTTCAGTTTAGTGAGTAACCTTGGTATACATTAGTGTGCCCCCCCTTCAGTTAAATCAACTTCTAAAGTTATTTTTATCAAAACAAAAAGTTATTTCCCTGTTTGTCTTTACATATTTTGTATTTTATCTGCTCTTAACATGCTTATCTATGGGCTTATTGGAGCATAACATTGAAATGTTTGGAAGCTGCACTTAGAAAATAATGTAAGAAGGAAGTTGTTTTACTGAAAGTGATATCACTCAATTGGACTCAATCCTAACTCCTGCCAATGAATTCAATACCATTCTCATTTCTATATTACATTTCTTTTTCTTGCTTTTTGACTCTCTCCTCAGAAGAGACTTCAACAAATTTCTGATGAATAATTCTCATATAGTTTTTAAACAAATACCTCAATTTGGTTCAAATTCAATTCAAAACTGAGTTCACAATTTTATTCTAATTTTTTTTTCTTCATGCTCTATCTTTAATTCAGTTAAGGGCATCACCAACCATCCAAATGTCACCTTGGAAAAACTGACTCTCTTTTCTGTTCTCAAGTTCAAAATTATATTAAAATTCCTTACTTCAGGTGTATGCACCTGAGGCAAATACAAGTGGCCAAGACATGGACTATAAAAATATAATAATTCTCACAAATTTAGAAAAGAGAGTGATATAAAAATCAACCAATCAATTTTATTTATTCCTGGAGTCCTGATAAAGGACAGAATCTGAGGATAGGATGAGAACCAAGTTTAAAGCAGAGTGGCAAATTTATTCTAAATTAAGTTGAAATTCTGGAAATGCAGCTTTATTGAAAACTTACTTGGTTTTAAAGTAATTTTATTTGGGAATTTCATTGGATAGTAGGTGAAGTCAGAAACTGTGTACAGATACATATGTTTGTATTCTGGTTCTCTTCTAGCTTTAGACAACAAATCTAGAAATTCTACTTTGTATACCTTAGTTTAAAAGTAATATGCTATATATTGTTTTGGAGCATTAGAAAATAAGATACTTCAATATGAAATAGAGCTCATTTTTCATGATAGGCTGCCCACAACTGTCACCAGGAAGGAAGTGCAAAGCTGGGGTGCTTAGTTGGAATCTGAAGAGTAGAAGACAGGCACGATGCCTCTGACTCTTCCAAGTCAAATTACAATTTCTAATGAAGAACAACTTCTTATTCATAAAATTCACCTTTCAAAACCCAGCAGATGTACAATTTTTTTCAACTTTCTACAGTCATGGATCTTCTGAACTAAGATAAATACCCATTCATCTTGCTTTTTTTCTGACTTCTTGTAGATGAGTTGGCTTGAATTTTTTTAAGCATTACATAGAACTCCCTGAAAAGACACACAAAGTAGCAATTCTCATAGAGATTCAACTTCTATGGGTATATTAACCGCGAAATGATGTCTAATTTACCAAAGACTTTACTCATGTAATATAAAATACTATATTTCCAGCCCCATGAAAAATAGCTTAGATACTTATTAAAATATTTTAGCTATCATTTACCAACTGGCAGATTTGGTACTCAGTTTTTGTATACATATCTGTATCTATATAAAATATGTATAT
>PVLC010048170.1:0-10849 GCA_004027655.1 Graphiurus murinus
AAAAAAAAAAAAAAAACAGGATCTAGACAGCATTTTTAAAAACCTGTATTGCAAAGTAAAAAAATTACATAACACAAAATTAAGCTTTTAAAACTTCAGTGGCATTTAGCCTGTTCACGATATTGCACAAGCACCATCTCTGTCCAGTTCCAAGTTTTCATCCCTCCAAAGAAACTCTGTATTCACTAAGCAGTCACTCTCCACCACCACCACCACCACCCCAACCACGGCCAGCCCCGGCAACCATCAGTCTTGTTTCTGTCTCTATGGAACTCCTGATTCTGGAGAGAGTCTATAAATCATACAACTTGTGGCTATTAGGGACTGAATTATGTCTCCTCAAATCTCCCATGTCCCCAAGGTGACTTTTTTTGGAGACAGTGCCTTTTAGCAGGTCATTTGCATTAGATGAGGTCCTGGGGATGAATCGTAACCCCGTATGACTGGTGTCCTTACAGACCCTGGGTATGTGAGCCCACTCAGGCAAGGAGCGGCCATCTGCAAGCCAGGGAGAAAGGCCTCAGAAGAAAGCAACCCTCCTGGTACCTCCATCTTGGACTTGCAGCTCCTGCCACTGGGAGAGGGAGATTTCTATTGTTAAGCTACCCAGCCGGTGATATTTCAAATGGCAGCCGGAGGAGACTAATGCAGTGGTTTTTTTGTGTTGTTTAACATAAAGTTTTCCACACATGGAAGCATGTGTCTGTACCTGTTCCTTTTTATGGCTGAATAATTTTCCATTATATGACATACCACAATTTTTTTAACCATTCATCCATCTATGAGTATTTGGGTTGTTCCCACCTCTTGGCTATTCCGAGTAATGCTGCCCTGAGCATTCACGTATGTCTACTTAGTATTTGAGTACTTGCGTTCAATTTCTTTAAGTATATACCTCAGAATGCAATTACTGGGTCATGTGATAATTCTATATTTAACTTCTTGAGAAACTACCAAACTATTATTATTTTTAAAGCATTCTTTCAGTGCCTACTAAGCACAGGCACTGTTTCACAGGGGTGGTGTTAACATCCATAAGTTTTTGTCCCTACCTTGCGGCCTATCTGTGAGAGCCATTTCTCCAAAAGGAACAAAATAATTATAATTTTCATAGGTGCTTGGCTTTACTGCAAATGAGTACCTAGGAAAACTCATGGTCGTTGAACCCCAAATTTCAAAACAGCCTTTATCCTCCAAATATCCATATTTTAAATATTTATAGCTAAATAACCTATTCTCTTAATTAATGCTTTGTATGCCAAACTTGACCTTTTATAGCATCAAATTAATAAAACATAAACTGGGTGCAGTGGCACAACATCTGTATTCCCAGTACTCAGAAGGCTGAGACAAGAAGATTGCAAGTTAGAGGCCAGCCTCTGAAACTTAGTGAGACCCTGTTTCCAAATAAAAAGTAAAAAGGGTTACAAGTGTAGCTCAGCGGGTAGAATGAGCACCCTTGGGCTCACTCCAAAAAAAAATTAATAAAATACAGGTGTAGGTCTTAAAATGCATACATCCACACATGCATGAACACAAAATGGCAGAAAGCCCACCTGGCTTAGTTGCTGAGCCCCAAGCTCAACGAAGGCAGGTCAAGGAGAAATGAAGAGCAGCAGGCTGAAGGGGGAGCGGTCCACAGAGCTCAGAGAAACCCGCATGGGGAGAAAACATAACAGGCTTCAGAAAAAACAAAGCTGCAGCAGAGATTCAAAGAGCAGAACAACACCCGCATGCCAGGGTGTGGGGAAGCTCTGCGAGTTATGGAAGGAGTCGGGGCGAAGGGACGGAGAGGAATGTCAGCTTCGTGCCTCTGCCAGTATCTGTCATGGCTAATTACACCCTGACAGCCTTTAAATTCCTCTAATAGTTTTCAATGGAGAAGCTATTCTTCTGCCCACCCCTGCAAATATCAAGTTGTGTGGCTGGTTGAGACTAGCTCCCAGAGTCACCCAAGGGGCGCTGATCATCAATGGTGGGTGTGGACGAGGGAGAAAACAAGGGTTCATTCTTCTCCGAGCCTGCTGGGCTAAAAGCACCATGTATGGTAAATATCAGAGGCCACACCTCAAATATCCTTGTTTCTCAACTGAAACCAATATCTGGAGATGATTCTTTCTGCTCCCTCATCCCTGAGACCAGGACCCGGCACAATAGCTAAGCTACGCTTTCTAGCCTGCCCTCAAAGTCCTTTTTTCAGAGACAGAGGATTCATCTTTCTCCCTGAGGAAGGATCTGCTTCCACCTACGTCAGCCAAGAAACAAAGACTGTTGCAGAGAAAAGAGCTCACTCCTTTCCAACCAACGGTTTCTGTCATGGTTTCAGATGAGGGCAAGAATACTAGATGTTTATAGAATACCTTTCATCTTCCAGTGCTTCATATAGGTCAGGAGAGAGGATAGAGGGGCGCAGTTGACCTAGGACCACTGTATTTCAGGGGAGTCCATACTGTTGTTGTGGGAGGAATTTTGTATGTGTATATGTGGTATTGGAGATTGACCCCAGGAGTGGTCTATCTCCAGGCTACACCTCCAGCCCTTTTAATTTTTTTTTAAATCTTGCTAGGTTTCTGGGAGTATCACTAAATTGCTAAAGCTAGCCTCAAACCTGAGATAATCCTGTCTCAGCCTCCCAAGCACTGAGATTATAGGCACATAATCTCGGCAATATCTTGACTGTTTAAATCAAGCAAAACCCAGACAAAGGCCCAAGTTCTAAAAAATGAGTGAACTATCTATAAGGCTAAATAATAAATAAATAAAATGTGCATCAAGTCCCCCAAAGTAAGACCAATATCCACTAAAGCTCACCAGCTTTGGAGTCGGGCAGATACAGCTTCAAATTCTTACCCCACCACTGTCTAGTTCTATAGTCTCTAGAAGCATCAATATTCTCCTTGGAAAATGGCAGAAACATACCAACAACCAAATAGGTTTGAGTTAAAGTCCAGTCTAACGGCCAATGATGGCGCTGGTTATAATAATGACGTGGCCCTCATTGATGACCCAACTTCCAGAGTATAATCTATTATGTTACAGGATGGAATCATCCTAAAATATTACAGAATTTAGGGATCCTTAGAAATTTTGAAAAAATACTATGTTGCATTTTTAAGCAATTTAGGGGTTGGTTGGGTCATGTTTTTTGGAGCCTCTGTGGCTAATAAAAGGGTTTATTGCTAGAGAATGGTCAGGCGAGCCAAGCCCTTCCAGCCTCTATGTTGAGGGGTCTGGGTGGGAGGGGTGCACCTTATTAAACCCAGATGGGTCTCTTCTCTGAGTTGTCACCACGCTTACTAATGATGTCAAACAGAAGAAATAAAATAAATAGGTAGAAAGGAGGCATGAGGGAGAAAAAAGAAAACATAACTCTAATATGGAAGCCTGTGACCAGGCCTGTTACACCCCAAAAGTTTCTAAGGAATTTGCAAGTGACCCTGAGCACTACGAACCATCCTTAGGGAAGTATCTGTTTATCAGACAACAGAGGTCACACAAAGGAAGAATTTCTTTGAACACTAAAGAAAGCAGTCTCTTCGGGCATTGTTAATTATCCTTGAACAATTTATACAAAATAGAGACCTACGGATAAGACAGGGACAGTCAGGACCTGGACAATGACTGCCACACCCTAAATCAAGTTGTGACTATAGGACTGGGGTCATACCTCCTCCTGGTCCTGTACCCCCTCCTGCCCAGGATGCAAGTCCCCTATAAAAGAAGAGTCCTGCATTCCCAAAGAGCTTCTCTCATTTTTGGAGTGGCCTGCATTCTCCCTCAAATGTATATTTCCTACTTTCCCAAATAAATTTCTATGTCTCTGATTAGCTCGTGTTGAAATTCTTTTCTGTTTGGTAACCCAAGGACCTCATGGATTCTGAGTTGGGGAACCAACCCTTCCCCCATGACTACCATTTATCTCCTTTTTCAGCATGGACTGGGGAGGTGGTATCATTTGTGTGGAAAGAATTTCTCCAACACACAAAAGGGCTTGCTGAGGACCGATTTATGGCAAAAAGTTATTTGTTACTCTTACAACTGAAAATGGGGGTGAAGAGCACACTTCTTACAAACGCTCTCTCATACGCAGAGGACTTTGACCTGTGAAATAATTCTGTTACCTTGTAGATTTAGGACAATGCTCCTACTTGAATGCAGCCAATCAAATGGGCCTGCCTAGAGAATTTATGAATGTGCACCTGGATACTCACCTATGATTCAGATCTCTGGATCCCCTGCTCAGCTCTGACCCAAGGATTCCCAAACCATAAACTCTACTTGGGAATCACAGATGGCCTTGGTCCCAATCTGACTTTATAGCTGTCCCTCCCAGTGCCCTTCTTCCGCTCCTCCATTCGGTGTCTCCTCTTGAATCTGGTTTTGCTGGGTAGAAACAGAGGATCCATCCTTGGCACCACTTTCTCCATCTTCTCACCACACGTCACAGCCAATCCATCACCAACTCTTACCTAGTTACCCTCTGGAAAACAATCAAGTCTCTACTTCTCTCCATGCCTGGAGACCTCTACTTGTTGTAGGAACTCGTCCCCCAGTACCTTCCCTGGCCCAATTCTACTCTTCCCCACCGATGCCAGAATGATCTCCTGGAAACTCAAAAGCTCTACCTCCAACCCCACCTTGCCTTCCCAGGTACAGGAAAAGACCCTGAGCATGGCCTAGAACATGCACCCTCATCTACCACGTGAGCAGCCAGAGCCTCCCTGCAATTACAGGCCCACTCATGCCAAGGGTCTGTGCTCAGCCTCTCCCTCTCAGAGTCTCTGTCCCCTGAGTCCCCCTCCATCTGGACAGTTCCTGCTGGTCCTTCAAATCTCCAAGGAAAAATCTTTCCCCCAGGAAACTATCTTGGTCAGATCTGTTGGTTCCATCTGCTGCCATGTGTTCTTGGGACAATAGCTCTTTCCTCGTTGCTCTCCTTGTGGCCTTTGCTCCTTCACCGTCCAGACAGTGTGTTACTGTCTGCTGCCTGCCAGAATGTAAGCTCAACAGGAACAGGAACTGCGTCTGGTTTGCCTAGCACTGCATCCTCACTCGCAAGCTCAGTATCTACTGGAAAACAAGCACTAGGTAAAATAAATGTTGTGTGAATGAATGAGTGAATGGATGAATGTGGAAAGGCATAGGGAACATCTAATAAGAGGGTAGGGAAAATTTAATTCTAACCTTAAAAAGGATTCTGCAGAGTAAGATCCCAGAGCATAGCAAAAGAAAAGTAGAGGGACTCTTGTTTCCCAGGTGCTAGTCTACAGGAATGCCACAAAGATCCTGCCTTTGTTATTTCTGGAAATTTTCTATACGAAGAGAGGGTGCAAATCCTTGGGCAGCTTCCCTTCATATTGCCACTCTGAGAATCTCAGATTTCAAATGGAGGGTCGACAGTGGGGTTGAGAATGAGAAAGAGAAAGGAGGAAAGCATCATTGTGAAACCTTGTAACGCTGTTAGGACAACATGTAAATGTGCCAGAGAACACCAGGTGGAAATTGGACTGAGCCAGAATAGTCTTTTAAAACCAACGAGTGTTCATAAATATCCGTGTGTTTTGTATCCCTTACAAACATAAAGTCCCTCTCCTATCTTAAAAACTGTTGGAAATTTCCAGTTAACCAGGAGCAATGGTCCTCAGCCTTGCTTCAAGATGCCAAGGAAATGAGACCAGACAGAGGTTTGGGACCTGTTGCAAAAGCCACAAGGTGTGTCAAAAGGAAGACAGGAAGAGTTCTGCCCTGCCTGACGCGTAGAACAGGGACTGGATCTGCTTCCCAGCTGAGACCCTCAGAAAGATGTCCCCCTGGATTCTGAAAGAACCCCAGTCATGTACTCTTTCTGTTTTGATAATTACTCACTCAAATAATGGCATAATATGTGCCTATGTTTAAAATAAAGCTTTCATGAGGCCTCTCGATGGAACCAAAGCTCCCGCAGATCTTTCCAGCACCAGAGGAGAAAATTGGCTTCTTTGTTTATCTTTGAAACGTCAACTTTAAAGCAATATGTATGATAATCTGACATTGCATTTTGAGTGGAACTACGGCATTCTAAACTCTAGCTTTATATAAAGGTAAACAATGAGTATGTGTCTGGCTTCTCTTGCCCCAACTCATGAGACTGAGAAAATGTTTGAAAACCAAATCCCATGAAATACATGTGGTGCTGTCACGCAGCCAACTTGTTCCTGCCCCTTGTGAATCACTCCACTTCTGAATACCCCACCTGTGTCGCTCCGATCCTCTACCTGAACCACCTCCAAGCCAACACAGAACCCTTTTCTTCTAAGTTTAATAAACTTTAATCTTTACCCCTCTGACATTTTCTTGCCTTGGCAGAAACCCTAAAGCTTTCAGGGTGGTTAACAAACAGTAGGTGTCGGCCTAAGGGTTAAGAATTCACACTCCCAGATGATAATCATCAGTATATTGTTCTAGAAAATTAAATACACCTGGGCCAAGTTCCTTAAGGCTGTACGCTTTGGAGATGTTTCAATTTTTTAAAAAGAAACGGTTCAAGAATGTGAACTTCATTTCTCACATATATTTTCCTCTGTTTCTTTTTCTTTTCTTTTCTTCTCAGTATCTTATTATATGTTTTGGGTTTTCCCCAGATTTTTACCTACCCTGTCCTCTTTGATATGTAAAACTTGTTCTTGCATTTTGCCATCTTGACAGAGGCATCCAGTGCCAAAAGAAAGTGCTCACTTAAGAAGTCCAGACTGTCCTGGACCATTGCACGTAGCCAAATTTATCCACACAGACCTTCAGAGGTGAAGACAAACGACACATGGCTTACCAGATGGGGGGACTGACCCAAAAATGCATATTCAGTTCTTCTTCTGCTGAAATCTCTGCTGTATCAAGGCTCCAAGAAACTAATCAGGATGTCTAGTTAAAGAGAAATTCATAACTGCTAGAAGTGGCAGACCAGAACAGAAGAAGGCACAGGTTCTCCCAGAAGAGTGGACACACGTTACAGAACGATGGCCAGGAAGCACACTTGTGATGTGGCCTCTTCTTCCCTAGAGGTGGAAGGTGTATGGCAGGCTTTCCAAGACCAGCAGAAGCCAAGGCACAGAGGCATGAAAGAACATAGCACCATACACAGAGACACAGGAGCTTCCCCTGTGCTTTCCTCACACTATATGGAAATGCTACAAATGTCAAGAACACAGATTATATCAATCATTTAAACTATTATTGCTGACCTTTAACATTGAATGAGTCATGGGCAATAAATTGTCCTAAATTTTAAGATCTCAGCTATACAAAAACATAAAAGAAACTACCTAGGAATAAATTTAAACACAGGAATGAAATATCTCTACAACGAAAACTCTGATTGATGAAATTGAAGAGAACATAAAAATATAGAAAGACATCCTATGTTCATGGATTGAAAGAATCCATATTGTTAAAATATCTAGACTACCCAAACAATCTATAGATTCAATGGAACCCATTGCAAAATGCCAATAATGTTCTTCACAGTGCTATAAAAAGAAATCCTAAAATTTGATGGAATCATGAAAACCCTGAATAATCAAATAAATCTCAGTCAAAATGAACAAAGCATGAGGCATCACACTATCTGATTGGAAATATACTAGAAAGTTATAATAAACAAAACAGCATGATATTGGCATAAAACCAATTCATAGACCAATGGAAAATAGACAGTCTAGAAGTAAACCCGTGCACCTATAGCCAAGTGACTTCAAGGTAGTAGAAACATGCATTGTTCCAGGCATAGTGGCACACGCTTGTAATCTCTGTACTTGGGAGGCTGAGACAGGAGGATCACAGGTTCCTGGCCAGCCTCAGCTACTTAGTGAGGCCTTCTGCAACTTAGTGAGACCCTGTTTCAAAAATAAAGAAAAAAAATAGAGCTGGGGGTATAGCTCAGAGGTAGAATGCCCCTGGGTTCAATCCCCAGTACCCCCCCAAAAAATGCATTGGAAAAGAACAATCCTTTAATAAATGGTACTGGGAGCCAGGCGTGGTGGCGCATGCTTGTAATCCCAGCATTTGGGAGGCTGAGACGGGAGGATCCGGGTTCCTGGCCAGCCTCAGCTACCTAGTGAGGCACTCCACAACTTAGTAACACCCTGTTTCAAAATAAAGAATAAAAAATAGGGCTGGGGGTACAGCTCAGAGGTAGAATGCCCCTGAGTTCAATCCCAGTACAGAAAATAAATCAATAGTACTGGGAAAATAAATAAATTGAATATCCACATGCAGGAAAATGAAAGTAGACCTTTATCTCTCACCATATACAAAAATAAATTCAAAATTGACTAAAGACTTAAATGTAAGACCTGATACTATGAAGCTATTAGAGGAAAACACAGGGGAAATGCTTCAGGACATTGGAATGAACAAGGACTTTTTGGATAAGACACCAAAAGTACAGAAAACAAAAACAAAAATAGACAAAAGGGGTTATATCAAACTAAATCTTTCTCACAGCAAAGGAAACAATCAACAGAATGAAGAGAAAGTCTACAGAATGGGAGAAAATATTTGTAATCTATATATCTGACAGAGGGCCAGTATCTAGACTATATAAATTCAATAAACCTCGCTATTAAGTTGTTATAAGGAATTCTAACAACTTAACAGCAAGATAATAATAATAATAATAATAATAATAATAATAATAATAATCTGATCAAAAGGGGGCAAGAGAAATTTCTTAAGACATATAGTCAATAAATAAGTGAAAAAAATGCTCAACATCATAAATCTTCGGGGTAATGCAAATCAAAACCACAGTGAGACACCATCTCACTCCAGTTGGAATGGCAATTAGCAAAAAGTCAAAAGAAAACAAGTGCTGGTGAGGATGTGGAGAAAAGGAAATCCTTAGAAACTATTGGTCAGAATGTAAATTTATACAACCATTATGGAAAACAGTATGGAGGCTCCCCAAGAAATTAAATATGAACTACCATATGATCCAGCAATCCCACTACTGAGTATATATTCAAAGGAAATGAAATCAGAATGTCAAAGAAACATCCACAGTCCCATGTTTATTGTAGCACTACTCACAATACCCAAGAAATAGAAACAGCCTAAGTGTTCATTGGTTGATGAATGAATAAATAAAATGGGTTGTATATGTACAACATAGTACTATTCAGTCATAAAAAGGATGAAATCCTGTCATTTGCAACAACATAGATGGAACTAGAGGAACTAATGCCAAGTGAAAGAAGCCAAGCACAGAAAGACAAAAACCACATGACCTCCTCACTCATTTGAGGAATCTAAAAAATAATAATAATAATTCCATCATTTTTGCATCAATTGATTTTCATCAGTTGAGAGTAGAATTAATGGTCACCAGAGACTGGGGAGAGGAGTAAGGGGGGGAAGTGATGGGAAAAGTTGGTCAACAGGTACTAAGTTAGCCGGGCGTGGTGGCGCACGCTTGTAATCCCAGCATTTGGGAGGTTGAGACCGGAGGATCCGGGTTCGCGGCCAGCCTCAGCTACCTAGTGAGGCACTCTGCAACTTAGTGAGACCCTGTTTCAAAATAAAGAATAAAAAAAATAGGGCTGGGGGTGTAGCTCAGAGGTAGAACGACCCTGAGTTCAATCCCCAGTACCTAAAAAAAAAAAAAAAAAAAAAAAAAAAACAGGTACTAAGTTACAGTTAGATAGGAGAACCAGATTCTGTTCCATTGTACAGCAGACTGATAGATAAGGATAACGCATTGTATTTTTTAATCTAGAAGGATCGTCAATGTTTGCACCCCAAATAAGTGATAAAGATTTGAGAAGATATGCTTACCTTGATTTGAACATTACACACATATATATGTATTGAAACATCACATGGTACCCCATTAAAATGCACAATTGTTAATGTGTCTATAAAAAGGAAAATAGCCCCGCTCTGCCATTTGCTAGCATCCCAAGAAACTTCCTCTCTCAGAGTCTCTGCTTTCTTCCTGGTGAAAATGGTTACTTCTGTGTTTGTGGTGTGGTGGTGAGGAATAAATAGGGTAATGTCATTCCATACATGAGAAAACTAAGACCATCAGGGAGGTTAAGCAGCTTCCTCAAGGTCACACAGCTAATGGTAAAGCTGGCTACTACCCCAGCAGAAGGGCCTGGGGTATGTGGGGTGTGTGGGGTGACACATCCGTGGCAGGATCCTATCCTAGTCAGATACAGTCCTCCTGGGAGCACGGTGACCCTCTCCCTGGCCAGCCTGTTGCTCATCCCTGCTAGGAAGCACGGACACGGGCTGTGTAGTTGCCTACCGTGTGCCTGGTGGGCTCCACTGGGCCCGCTGGCAGTTCTCAGCAGGTTCTCGGCAGTTCAGACATGGGCTCATGGCTGAAGAGCAGTTTCACAACAAGGGGAAAAGGGGAAAAGTCAAGAATTCCAGAGACGGACATTCCAACAGGTGGCCAGGATGAGAATCCTGGGGGTTAGTGGGACGCTCTTAATTTCTCAACACACCTCATTTCCAGCGATGCAGACTGGATGCGGGCCCTTCACGGGAAGGGCAGGGGGCTGGAGAACGTGTGGACTGTGCGCTGGGCCTGTCCCTTCTCTCCCTCCCTGCACTGTCACGAGCAGGGTAGAGGCGAGTCACTGGCTGCCCTGCCCTTCACAGGGGCTGCACGAGCCCCCCAGGAGACAGCCCTGTGGGGAGGGGAGCCCCCACCCCCACTGTGGCTCATGGTCTTTCTCCTCTAGCTGTCCTAGTTTATCTTTTCCTCTGGGGAACAAGGTCAGACAGAAGCGCAAGCTCTGCTACAGCCTCCTGAACATTAAAGTACCAAAAGGCTGAACTTGAAGCAGCAGGACGATGCCTGGAGGTC
>PVLC010048171.1:0-10823 GCA_004027655.1 Graphiurus murinus
TACTGGGGATTGAACTCAGGGGCATTCTACCTCCGAGCTATACCCCCAGCCCTATTTTTTATTCTTTATTTTGAAACCAAGTCTCACTAAGTTGCGGAGTGCCTCACTAGGTAGCTGAGGCTGGCCGCGAACCCGGATCCTCCGGTCTCAGCCTCCCGAATGCTGGGATTACAAGCGTGCGCCACCACGCCCGGCTTCTTTATGATGTTTTAAAATCAGCGTACAACCTCCAAATAAACATGAATCTTACTTAGAGCTTTGAGAGTTTTAGTTTTAGATGCTGCTACCCTCTGAAAGCTCCCTGTATTTTTCTTGGCATCAGGCCGTGAGGCAAAGTGCAGTCTCATTGTGCATGAAAATGTACTGTTGTTAGTCCCCTGCTAAAGATTAGTGGACTTGCCAGTTGTGGTAGCACACGCCTATAATCCCAGTACTTAGGAGTCCGAGACCGGAGGATCACAGATTTGAGGACAGTGTGCAATCACTTAGTGAGACCCTGTTTCAACATTAAAAAAAAAAAAAAAATTAAAATGGCTGTAATTATAGCTCAGAGGTAGAACACCCTTGGGTGCAATCCCCAGTCCCCCCCCCCCCACAAGATTAATGGCTTCATGGATTAATTAAAAGTTAATGGAGTAATTAAAGATTAGTATTATTTACAGAACTAACTCTTCAGCAGAAATTATCTTCTGAACCTTTTTAGCCCTTCTCTAGGGGTTTACAGTCAATTTGAGCACCCTATTTGGGTTCCCAGAGCCCCCAAACCTACTCTACTGTTGAATGGTCAAAAGAAGTGACCAGTGGTTCCAGAGTGGAATCAGGTTAGTGGTTTAAACGGGGGGATGATACAGTTTAATCATGCATAACTACTGGCTTATTTTTAGTAAATAGCAGCCAAATTATAGGAGTTAGGTGAAAATTAACAGTTCCTCAGCCACCTCACAACCGATCACACATACATTTATTAAACATTCGTTAGCAAGTAGAGACCAGGTAATGCTTACCACCTAGTGGGTTTGACCTTACATGAAAGATTCACTGGAGTAGGAGGGACAATATTTCAGCGCTGGAATTCTGTCACCCTTAGAGTAGGAACCAGGCAATTGGAAGTCCTCCAACCCAAACACCATCCCTAATATCCAACTCTTTGCAAATTGTTCATTCAAGAGTAGGAATGCCTTTAAAATATTTTAGCCAGTCCACATATCTTGGAAATCATCTAATACTAACAACAAGAGACTATTTCTAACATCTATTATGATGACTAATAAACCACCAATTCCAGCAATGTAAATTCATTTTTGACATTTGGTTTATAAAATAGAAAGAAGAATAAGACTAATATTGAAATTAAGGTATATTTCCAGCCATGTTTGCTCAACCAAAGACATTAACACTGACTAAATTTGGTGCTATTTTGATTTATACTTATCCTGGAACACTAAGTGTGTGGTTGGGGGAGGGGGTGCACACATAAATTTTATCACATTAGGTATAATATAAAAATCACACCTTCGGTACAGAATTAGATCTACCGGTCAAGTGTGGGTACTAAGAAGCACATCTCTTGGATGCATTGAGAATTTAACTCAAAGAAAGAGCATTCTTTTTTCAGGCAGTCAAAATTCCTAATCGCTGGCAGACTTTATTCTGAAACGATATAGATGGCTGTCTATGGATGTGCGGATATGTATGGGTTGAGAAACGCGGGTCTTTTCTCATGCGCGGGTTCACCACGGCAGACACCTGCTACCCAAAGACTCGGCAGTGAGCAGGCTTCTAGAACCAAGAAGTGCTGCTGTGTCAGGCAGAGGAAATCCTCTGTCACGCAGTCATCCCACCCCTGGTTGACTCTACCGAGGCCACTCAGAGGATATTGTTCCGACATCTTTTCGTGGTATTTACTATTTTTTTTTTAAACTTCCGCACCAAGGTCACAGTATAGCCATTAACATTTTCTTCCCCACCTCTGATGTTGCCCGGGCCTTGCCAGCTGGGGGCGCTCTACACTGATTGGCAGCAATGGCAGAATGAGAACATTGGAAGACACCAACAAGGAATCCTCTAATTATAGTCTTTTTTTTTTTTTTCCTTGTGCCTTAGATTTGGTGAGGTTCCTTTAATTCCAGAAAGTTGTTTTTTTGGGGGTGGGGGTCAAGGAAATGAAAGGAGAAGATAACCACAAATTAAGACTGATTGCCATATTGAAATGGGAAATAAGTCTTTTGAGTAGGGAATACTAAAAAGGATTGAGTACGAACTATGTGGAATTTAAACCTATTTGCCTATTTGATTCTAAATCATGTCTTTGCCATAATAAACATCCTTTCTAAGGATTGAGAAATAGACAACATTCTTAGTAAAATTATTCTTACAGATTTATTATTCATTTTAAAGGATCAAAACTCACCATAGAAATAAAATATATATATATATATATATATATATATATATATATATATATATATATATACAAAGAGATTACATTAGGGAAGACTCTCCTATGTAATCAGTTGTGAAAATGCAACTTGTAGTTGTTTGCTAAGTCAATACTCAGTCCATAGCAAGTATTTAGTAAATATTTATTGACTGAACAAGTAGGATTCTTGAAAGGCAGAGATGTAACTTACTAGTGACTCCATCTTTTTACGTATGTATGTATGTATGTTTTTAGTACTAGGGATTGAACCCAGGGGCATTCTACCTCGGAGCTACATCCTCAGCCCTTTTTTTTTTTTTTAAATTTGGAAACAGGGTCTCACTAAGTTGATGAGAGTCTCCCTACTTGCTGAGGCTGTCCTCAAACCTGTGATCCTCATGCCTCAGCCTCTCAAGTACTGGGATGACAGGCATGTGTCACCACGCCCGGCCGTGACTCCATCTTTAAAAGCAGTAGTGCTGTAGATTAGTAGCCTGCAGAAACCTTGCCAAATTTTATAATAAAATGTGCTTAACTCCTATTTACATCTTGAAGATACTTTCTAGGTATTTGTGGTGTTACAGATGAGGTGAGACTCACGAGAGTGTTTTGAGCTGGGAAATGGGAGAATTGTCCTCTTTATCATGTTTTTCAAGAAAGAAAAATTCCATTCCTTCCTAATCTGATAAATGAACATTACCCTCACCCTCTACCCTCATTCTTTCTTGCTAGGATAGTTTAAAAAAAAGATAGCTGGTGTCTAAGGAGCTCTAACACTATTCTGGGTGCTTTACGTGTATATTTATTTTCATCCTCTAACAAGAGAAGAGGTAGGTACTACTATGAGTCTCATTTCCCAGGAGAGGAAATGAGGTACCAAGAGGCCCTCCACCTCCCAACCATTAAATGGCAAAGCCATGTGGTTTTTTTGTTTGTTTTTGTTTTTATTTTGTTTTGTTTTGCGGTACTGGGGATTGAACTCAGGAGCATTCTACCTCTGAGCTACAGCCCCAGCCCTATTTTTCTTTTCTTTTTTTTTTTTTTTTTTTTTTTTTTTTAGGTACTGGGGATTGAACTCAGGAGCATTCTACCTCTGAGCTACAGCCCCAGCCCTATTTTTTATTCTTTATTTTGAAACAAGGTCTCACTAAGTTGTGGAGGGCCTCATTAGTAGTTGAGGCTGGCCACGAACCTAAGATCCTCCTGCCTCAGCCTCCCAAGTACTGGGCTTACAAGCGTGCGCCACCATGCCTGGCTCAAAGCCATGTTTTAAACCCATGCAGTCAGACCTTACAGGAAGCATTTGACCAGCTGACACCTGGCCTCATGGGTAACTTTCTAAGGCAGCTTAGCACAGTCCCTACCACCTCATTCACTAAAGCGGAAATCTACAGTTTATTCAAATACTCAGTATGCCACTCTCCAGCTAGAAAACAATACAAACTTGATTCTACTTGTAACGTTTACTTGATTTATAGGACTTTTGCATTGCCTTTAAATTAGTTATGTTTAAATAATAAATGCTCACTAACTCAATAATGAATATTCGTCTCTTCCCAGTTATAGGACACAGACTCCGTAGAGGGGAAAAAAAAGCTCTCTGCTGGGAGACAGGAGATACAGGCGAGTTATCATAAAATGAAGCACTAAACGAATGCCTCTAGAGAAATGCAAATAAAGAGCTAAGGGAGTTCAGGGAGGTAAAGTTGCCCAATCAGTGACCTGAAGCTCCAAAGAGTGTCCATCTCCTTGAGTTTCCTTTGTAATAACTACTGTGCATAAACCATGATGAAATATTTGAAGGCATCATAACAAAGAGCAAGACCCTAGAGAATGTATTAATAGCATTTCTTGGTTATGAAGTAAGAAAAATTGGACTTAAGTAAATAATATCTACCCCACTTAAAATACTCTGACTACTGTCTTCCAACAACCATGTTCCTGAATTTCCTAAAAGTATTAAGACCCAGCCCTTAATGAAATCAGAATAAAGTGTCTCACAGGTGCTTAATAAATGTGCAATTAACGCATTTATTATGTGCTTAATAAATGTTTCAATTATGCAGAGGTGCGCACAATTGAAAATAGGCTCCCCCATATCATTCTCAATTGTTGCTGGCTATTGTATTTATCATATTTGCTCTATCTTTTCATTTGTTCATTAGTCATTCAACAAACGTTTGTTCATGAGTAGTGGTTTGGGTTAAGCTTTTACTTCCTCAGACCTTTGGCTCCTGACTCATCACAATGGAAATGACGGGATGAGGGACCACTGAGAAGAGGGGGACGGGTCACTTTGGCTGGGACATGATGAGTTTGAGGTGTTGGGTGACATTCAAGTGAAGAAATACAGTAAGTGGTAAGTTGAGTATACAATAGGTACAATGTGTACTTTAAAGTACAATAAATACAATTAGTTGGATATATGATATGGGTCTGGAGAGTCACCAACCATAAGTATAAGTTGCAGTTATATAAAAATAGTTCTTAACTTGAGGGGTAAGGACCCTGAGGAGGTTTACCAGTTGCTTCAGGACATTGATTATAATGCTAAACTTGTATGCAACATACCCTCCCCCTCCAAGTTTCCTGGATTTTATCACATTCTCCAGGATATTCTTGACCCCAAGGAAAGACAAAGTGCAGAAAGAGAACTTAACGTTAAGGGAGGCGCACTGGGGATCTCCAACATTTAAGAAGTAGGAGAGTGATAAAGAAGGCCAGAAAGTTTGGGAGCAAATCACGGAAAAGAGTCACAGAAGTCAAAGATGAGAAAGTTTCCAGGAGGGCAGGACCCATGGTACCCCTCACTGCAGAAAGGTCAAGTAAGGTCGGAACGGCCCTTGTCCTGCTCCCCCATTCCTCCAGGGGGGATTCCATATGCAGTGGAGCAGTGGATACTCAATGTTGACAGGAGAAACAACATTAGGACTGGGGGTGTAGCTCGGAGGTAGAATATCCCTGGGTTCAATCCCCAGTACAGAAAAAACAGAAACAAAACAAAAAACAAACAAAACCAACATTAGGGCCACTAAGGAATTAAAGAAGAATGAGAAAAAAATGGAATTAATAAACTGGCCTGCTAATGACATGTTTAAGTTTGCCTTGACATTAACAAAATAAGCATATGGGAAATGTGACAGCAGCACTTCACTGGGTCATAAAGTTTCTTCTAGAGCCGGGCGTGGTGGCGCACGCTTGTAATCCCAGCATTCGGGAGGCTGAGACAGGAGGATCCGGGTTCGTGGCCAGCCTCAGCTACCTAGTGAGGCACTCTGCAACTTAGTGAGACCCTGTTTCAAAATAAAGAATAAAAAATAGGGCTGGGGGCGTAGCTCGGAAGTAGAATGCCCCTGAGTTCAATCCCCAGTACCGCAAAAAAAAAAAAAAACCAAAAAAAAACACATAAATAAATAAAGTTTCTTCTATGTGGTGAATGGAATCAACCTCCCAAGTAATTAGAGCCAACTTTATACACAGGTACGGTAGGCAGCCACGGCCCCGGCGTAGTTGGAAAGGTACATGTCTCCTTACACTCCACTCTCCCTTCTACTGGCACCGTGCAGTGCTTGAAAGACCAATTATTCTGGAAGCAAGCGCATGTCACCTGACTCATGCTAGCTGGAAGGCACCCACATTAAGCTGGCTAAAAGTTCACAGAAATATCATTAACCCACTACTGTCTTGGAGTGTTGGCTCAAGAACAACGTGATGAACCAAGCGTGGTGGCGCACGCCTGTAATCCCAGTCCTTGAGAGACTGAGACAGGAGGATTGCAAGTTTGCGGCCTGCCTCAGCTACTTAGTGAGGCTCTCAGCAACTTAGCTAGACCTGGTTTCCAAATATAAAATAAAATAGGGCTGAGAGCATAGCTTGAAAGTAGAATGTCTTTGGGTTCAAGGTCCAGCACCAAAAAAAAAAAAAAAAAGTTGTTTTTACATTTAAAAAGAAGATTCCATAGATACTTTATTACATCATTTAATATTAATAATCCCCTCAAGACAACAAGACAAGTGGTCATAGGAGCCTTTTATGGGAAATAAGTCCCTAAACCTTTTAAGGAGATGATCTCTGATTTTATATATATATTTATATTTATATATAGTTTTATATATAATATAATTTATACCGGTATATAATTTTTATTTATATTATATAATATTTATTTCATAATTATATATATAGCTTTTTAAAAAACAAGACAAAGCTTTTGAGGAAAGTAGTATAAATGGTAGTAATGAAGTGGTGAAGATATGATGAACTAAGCCAAAATGCTGGAAGAAGACCACAATACGGAGGTTGTGCAGGTCATATTTAGAAGCAGGTGGATATCCAGGGCCAATAGGCATCTCCATGGTCCTTCAGGACCTGAGGTTGCTATTCTATCAACTGACAGGTGTCACTAGCATCATATAAAATTTCCAGCCTGCCTGAAGGTGGAAAGACAGGAAAGCAAGCAGCTTCCTTCATAAAGAATGTGCCCGGGGAGTAGAACACACCTCTTCATTCACACCTTATTGGGAAGGAGTTAATCGATGGGTCATACCTGGCCACAAGGCTGAGAATTTTATACCCTAAGTGAACTGCCATGTGCCCAGCTTAAACTCGAGGGATTCATTAACTACCAGGGAGAAGAGAACAAGTATTGGGAGACACTTGGCAGTGCGTGACAAATCTTTGCTTTCGCAGCTTTGTAAGTTATCCTTACACTGATGGTGAAGACGCAAATATGAATTTTTAATGCACTGATAGACCTCTAAAATGAGTTAGCTGCGGAAAGTCAATTCCATTTAACTTTTAATTTTGATCATTATGTAGAGTTTATCCGTGGACACCATTACTACTGTAAATAAATAATAGGATCGCCTTGGAAAGGTATTTAAAAAACTTCAGTACTTTGACTAAGCCTTGGGGAAACTTTAGATTTATGAAGGTAGCCTCGTTTATCATTATGACTTTCCTCATCCTTTCTCCCCTGTATACGATGCATAGAGATCAAATGTTACTGGAAATGCTGCAAGGCAGGTTCCCTTGTGAGTACTTAAATCCCAGGGTGATGAGAGACAGCTAGTAAACAGTAAAAGCTGGAGTAGCAGTAATGGCAAGGTTCTCCCGGAACTGGAAAATAAAATGATTAACCATAATAGGATTAGCATAAAAGTATTAGAGGGCTGCTATTTACTCTTCCACACTTGGAGAGGTAGAGTCTGTCAGAAATTGATAAGAAAAGTTAGTAGGTAGTAAAAATTGATATATTTAACATTGGGTTTTAGTGAGAAAGCAGGGAAATCGTGAGAGACGTCACCCAAGGAAGTGAGAATGTAGCAGGTACCAGAAGTCTTTCTCTATTGCTTCCATTCCTCCAAGATTCCAGAAGCCTAGAATTTTAGGAGCCATTTTTATGCACTTATGAAAGTTTTTTTTTTATTCCACTCCTAGATATCCGATTAGTGATTTCATTAGTGGCATTGGCTAGAATTGTGCAGTCGAATACTGTAAGCCCCTAGTCACATGTGGCTGTGGAGCACTTGAAATGCAGTTCATTCATAAGTGTAAATAGACTTTTGGATTTTCTTCCAAGATGCTGGGTTGCAAACACTTGTTGAAGTATGTAAAATAATGATTTTTAAACATTGCATATTTAAAGGACTATCTTAGATACTTGTAAATAAACTATCCTGTAATTTTATCTGTTTCCTTTGTGTTTTTAAAATGTGCATTAAGTTAAAATTCAAGTTATATTCGTCTTATTTTTGTATCAGACAGCGCTGACTTAGGAGTCACATGAAAGAAAAGATAGATGCTCACTTTTTCAAGATTGAATTGGCCTATTCTGTCTTAGTCCAAAGGTTATAAAGGTTTAAACTGACAGACTCTCCACCCCAAATTCCCTCATACTCCAAATCAATGAAAGACTACTAGTAGCATATCCAGGGACATTTTTTTTTTTTTTTTTTTTTTTTGCGGTAATAGGTATTGAACCCAGAGGCATTCTACCTCCGAGCTACACCTCCAGCCCTATTTTTTATTCTTTATTTTGAAACAGGGTCTCAGTAAGTCATGGAGGACCTCACTGAGTAGCTGAGGCTGGCCGTGAACACTGATACTCCTGTCTGGGTTGGGGAATTTTTATTAGTTTTTTTTTTCTTCTTTGCATAATGATACTTTGTATGGACTTTGCTAACTATCACAAAGCCTTTCCTCATGTTGGGAAACAATTTGGCTCCTTGTACTTTCAATTTCTTCTAAGACTTTGTCTTTTAGCATAATAAAAACAAATCCAGTTTTTCTCATATGAGTCTTTGTTTCATTGAATTTTTAAAAGTGCAAAGTAGTGTACAAGACCTGGTCCACAGTTATCAGCCCTTTCCACCTTCCCCAGCTCACATTTACTCCTCCCAGGACAAACAGGACCATCACTGTTCTTTCGTATTTGTTTGACAAATTCTCATATCAATAGAGGTTCTTTTCTCAGAAAATTCATTATCCTAAATTCTGCAAATACAAGATTGCTGAAAAAAGCAAGTCATTATATGACGAAAATATTCACTAATGAACTGACCTCTAAAAAAAAAAAAATTAGCCTGCATTTAAATATTACTTTCAGACCAGTGTCTTTAAGATACAGTTTATTCTTTCAAAGAGTGGTTTAAATACCAAAGGATTGAGAACCACCCCAGGAAAGTTGATAATGGCTTTTCAAAGATGATTTTTATGATAGTACAACAAAATTCATATGATGTGAGGGATCTCATATATACTATGGCAGGAGAGGTTTTTGTTGTTGTTGTTTCCTTTCCTTTTCTTTTCTTTCTGGTACTAGGGGCACCATCTAGGGGCATTGAACCATCTAAGGGCATTCTTCCTCAGAGCTACATCCCCAGTCCTATTTTATTTTATTTTTTGCGGAGGTTAGTCTTGAACCTGTGATTCTCCTATCTCAGTCTCTCAAGCACTGGGATTACAAGTGTGTACCACCACATCTGACTCCAGGAGAGAGATTTTTTTTTTCTTTCTTTCTTTCTTTCTTTCTTTCTTTTTTTTTTTTTTTTTTGCGGTACTGGGGATTGAACTCAGGGGCATTCTACCTCTGAGCTATACCCCCAGCCCTATTTTTTATTCTTTCTTTTTTTTGTAGTACTGGGGCTTGAACTCAGGGGCATTCTACCTCCGAGCTATACCCCCAGCCCTATTTTTTATTCTTTATTTTGAAACAGGGTCTCACTAAGTTGCGGAGGGCCTCACTAAGTAGCTGAGGTTGGCTGCGAACCTGGATCCTCCTGTCTCAGCCTGCCAAATGCTGGGATTACAAGCGTGCACCACCACGCCCGGCTCAGGAGAGATTTTTATAAACAAAACAGCAGTGCAAACTTGTGTGATAGGTTGAGCAATATAGCCGCAATATTTTTTCATCTGTTTTCATTAAAAGATGGGTCTCTGTCCCACCCATTAAGTCTACTCAGACCTAATGATTTGCTTTGATCCATAGAATACATTGGAAATGTCAGAGCTTTGGCCTCAAGATCCCTTGTAGCTTTCACTTTGGGCCTCTTGGAATGCTCCTGCTATGGTGAAGGAACCTTTACGCTAGTCTATTGCACAGTGAATGACCACACAGAAAGAGTGGTCCAGCCAAAGACCAATACCAGCCCCTGTGAGTGAGGCCACTTTGACCCTGCGGTCTCAGTTAAGTTGCCAGATGACTGCAGCCAGAGTTGCCCCAGGATTGTGAGAAAGAAGTTATTTAAGCCACTAAGTTTTGGAATGGTTTGGTATGCAGCAGTAGATGCCTTAGGTAACCTGATAGAGATGAAATAGTAACCCATATTTTCATAGCCGGCCTCCCCTACTCTGTTCTCTCTCTGACTTCTGTCCTACCGCTCTTCCTCTTACACACTCTAACCACGCAGTCCACCTGCCATGCCTGGCACACCGTGATCAGTCCTGCCTTTGGGGCCTTTTCTCAATATTCCCTCACCTCGTTCAAGTTTGCAGGAGATTGACCACTGGGACAATATTGACCTATGCATTTATCTCTCAGTCTTTAGTTTTTGTGTTGGACTTTATTCTTTCCAAGTTTTGCGCCAATCACTTTTCTTTAGCTAATTCAATAAATATTTGTTAAATAATGTTAGATAAGCCAAGTGTGGTGGAGCACGCTTGTAATCTCAGTATCTGGGAGACTGAGACAGGAGGATCACGGGTTTGCAACCGGCCTCAGCAACTTGGTGTGAGGTTCTCCACAATTTAGTGAGATCCTGTTTCAAAATAAAAAATAGGGCTGGGGGTGTAGCTCAGAGGTGGAATGCCCCTGGGTTCAATCCCTAGTTCCACGAAGAAGAAGAAGAAGAAGAAGAAGAAGAAGAAGAAGAGGAGGAGGAGGAGGAGGAGGAGGAGGAGGAGG
>PVLC010048172.1:0-10895 GCA_004027655.1 Graphiurus murinus
AAAAAAAAAAGAAAAACATATAAGCATTTATAGCCATCAGCTTCCGTGTAAGTAGTACTTTAGCTGCATCCCATGTTTTGGTATGCTCTGTTTATTTTTATTCATCTTAAAACATTTTCTAGGGGCTAGGTATGTAGCTCAGTGGTAGAACTCTTACCTAGCATGTTCAAGGCTCTGGATTCAATCTCTAGTACCACAAAGGAAAAAGGGGGAAAAAAAGCATTTTCTAATTTTCCTTGTAATTTCTTCCATGACCTATCTGGTCTTTGGGAGTTCATGGTTTAATTTCTACTAATTGTGAATTTCCCATGTTTCATTCTATTATTGATTTCAAAGACCATACAAGTGCAATTTCAATCTTTTAAAAATTTATTGAAGCCACACATGGTGGCACATTCCTGTAATCCCTGTACTTGGAAGGCTGAGACAAAAGGATTGCATGTTCGAGGCCAGTCTCGGCAATGTAGTGAGACTCTCCTCAACCTACCAAGAACCTGTTTCAAAACAAAAAATTGAAAAAAAAAAAAGGGTTGGGGGTATAGCTTGGAGGTAGAATGTCACTGGGTTCAATCTCTAGCAACACACACACACACATATTGAGGCTTGTTTTATGGCCTAAGATATAGTCTATCCTGGAGTCTATATCATGTATTTTTTTGTTGTTTTGTGGTTTTTTTGCGTGTGTGTGATACTGGAGACTGAACGCAGGGGCATTCTATGTCCAAGCTACAACTCCAGCCCTATTTTTTATTCTTTATTTTGAAATAGGGTCTCACTAAATTGCAGAGGGCCTCACTAAGTAGATGAGGCTGGCTTTGAACCTGCAATCTTCCTGTCTTAGCCTCCCAAGTACTGGGATTACAAGTGTGTGCCACCATGCCTGACTATACCATGTATCTTTGAGAAGAATGTGTTCTGTGGTTGTTGGATAGAATGTTTCATGGATGTATGTTGTGTTTCTTTTCTTTCTTTCTTTTTTTTTTGGTGGAGCTGGGGATTGAACCCAGGGGCATTCTACCTCTGAACTATACTCCAGCCCTATTTTATTTTTTATTTTGGAACAGGGTCTCACTAAGTGACTAAGGGCCTCATTAAATTGCTGAGGCTGGCCTCTAACCTGCAATCCGCCTGTTTCAGCCTCCTAAATACTGGGATTACAGGATTGCCACTACCATGTCTATTTCCCTGCCTTTCTTAAAGCTGAACTAGATGGGAGGCTGAGACAGGAGGATCACAGAGACGCTGTTTCAAAGTAAAAAATAAGCCAGGTGTGGTGGTGCACATCTGTAATCTCGGTACTTGGGAGTCTGAGACAGGAGAATCACAGGCTCAAGGACAGTCACAGCAAGTAGTGAGACTCTCATCAACCTCGTGAGACCCTGGTTCAAAATAAAAATAAAATACGGGGTATAAATCAAAGGTAGAGTGCCCCTGGGTCCAATCCCCAGTACCACAAAATAAATAAGGCTAAGGGTGTAGCTCAAAGATAGAATGTCCTTGGATTCAATCCCTATAACTACACACACACACTCATAGCTCACATTTTATCCTAGTACTCTACTTCTACCCAGTCTTCTTCCTGAAGTCAAATTTACTTTCTCCACAAGTAAAAATACAGTGCTTTAATAACAATAATGATAGTAGTCAATAATGATATAGCACATCCTCTGTGCCCAGCACTCTTCTAAGCACGTTACATAAAACCACTTTTATTCCCAGCACATGCTTACCTTTGTACCCCAAGCAGTTGTTCCTCAGTATAAGTGGCACTCCCCTCACCCTGCCGAGTATGACTCCGCTCATTCTCACACTTCTTTTCCTTTTGTGCCTTCATGCAGTTACAGCAACCACAGGGTCCATGACTCTCAGGAGGTCTGTCTTCTGGATATTTATTTCTTCTAACTGCATCAATGTAAGCTGTAAAGCAATAGCCCCTCTATTAGGCCTCCACCTGACCCTGCAAATTAACTTTGCTATCTGCCTTGACTCTCTGGAAGGCTGCTTATAGGCATGAGCAGGTATAAGAACAGGCTTAGGATATCATGAGGAGTGTGTGTGTGTGTGTGTGTGTGTGTGTGTGTGTGTGTCTGTCTGTCTATCTGTCTACCTGTGTTAGTTACTAGGATTGAACCCAAGCCCTTGTGCATGGTAGGCAAGCATTCTACCATTGAGCTACAGACCCAGCCCATTATATTGACTTTCAAGCAACTATACAAAGCTGAATAAATATCTTTTCTGAAAAAACTATTATGGAAAATATAGGAAGCACCCAAGAAAAACTTATAAATGCTACAAACATGGAGCACAGTAAGTCCATCATACTTACAGTAGTCAGTCAGCAAATAATCTTGACTTAAGAGACAGAAAAGAGACTGCATCTTCCCAATATCCCACCTTTAGTGCAGCATGGGGGAAGTCTCTTTCTTTGAGTTCCATGGTCAGAAGTGACAGTGCTCATAAAATAATACTGTTTGTTGCCATGCCTCCTACTCCTAAGACTTAAAGGGGAAAGGAGTCCAATTCTTTTAAACTAACAGTTATAGAATGAACATGTACCAAGACACTTGTCTGGATAGATCAGAAGGATGCTAAGACTTGCTCTTAACCACAAAGAGATTACAGTTTAATAGGAGAGGATTCAGTAAATCAGCCTGCAGAATGTAAGCAGCGTTACATGCAATCCAGTCAAAGAGGGCAAAGGATTCATGTCTTATCTGGAAAATCAGGGAAAGCTTTAAAAACATCATTTGCCTGCTTAACATCTCTGTGTCTACCCACTGCTCCTTGGCACTCTTCCTACATCGGCCTGGCTAACTCCAACGCATCCTTCATATCATCGTATGTAACACTTTCTTCATGAAGCCTCCCTTGACACCCAGGCTGTGCTGGGTGCCTTGTCAGTGCGCCCCCTAAACTCCAGCCTTGCTGTGTTAGCACAGGACTTGCTGGCCCTGTTTTGTATTTGGCTGATAACCCAATAAATTCTCTGCGGTCTGACAGTTCTGTGGGCTCAGGGGCCTATGTCTGTCTAATCCCTGCTGCAGGTTCAGCATGGGGGGCACATAGTAGGTACTGGATCAATACTTTTTGCCTGACTGTAGGATGGAAATTGGTCCTGATGCGGACAGGAGGGGCCAGATCAAACCCAGACTGAGAGCCACGCGGCCCAGTTTGGTGGAGTTATAGATAAGGGCTGGGTAAGCAATCTTCCGGAGACTGCAGCACCCCGCGGGTCCCCGGGTTACCCCGCGTAGGAGGGGCCCGGCGGCCGTGAGCCCTGGGCGGGGCACGAGCCGGGGCGGGGCTGGGGGCTGGAGGCAACAAATCGTCAGCAGCGACTCGGGAATCCGGGTCGCGGCCCCAGCTGGAGCCAGATGCCGGCCTCGGCCTGGGCGGTCCTCCACCACATCCGTAACCCTGCTCGGGCTCAGCATCTTCTCACAGGCCTGCATACTTCACCTCGGGCGCAGGATCTCAGCCCTCATGCTCCTTCTGGAGCCCCATCCCTGATCTCTCCGGAACGCTGCCTTGTCCCACCCTGCGGCCAGGATCTGGTACCTTCGGTCCATCGCTCGCCGCTGCCCAGAGTGGCCGCCATATCTGTTCCCGGTCAGCAGTCCGCGGAGCGTCCCCGGCGCCCCAGGCTGAAAGAGAAGGGGGGCGCGGGGCGCGGGGCGCGCTGGTCATTGTAGTTCATCCTGTGCGGGCTGCAGGGCGCAGGACTACAACTCCCGGCAGGCCGAGCGCGGGCGGCGCGCGGAGATGGGGATGCGGAGATGAACGCGGGCTCGGCCCCTCTAGGGAGTAGGTCGCCGACCGCTAGGCGGGTACTGGCTCCTCATTTGCAGAGTGGGGGTAGTGCCTTACCCTGACCCTGAGGACATTCAAGGAGGCGCGACTGAGGGTTCTGTCTGGAAAGGGCTTCGCAAATTCTAGGCTAGAGGGTGACAGTTTGACCTAGAGAGGGTTTCACCTAGAGTTTGCAACCTAGAGTGTCACCTACAGGCTTAGTTTTGACAGTTTCTCCTCAGGGTTGTACCTTTCTTTCTTTCTTTTTTTATTTGGAAACTGGGTCTCGCTAGGTTGAAGAGTCTCACTGCTTGCTGAGGCTATCCTTGAACCTGAGATCCTCCTGTCTCAGCCTCCGAAGTACTGGGATTACAGGTGTGCGCCACCACGCCCGGCTAGGATTGTACTTTTATTATTTATTTATTTATTTATTTATTTATTTATTTATTTATTTATTTATTTATTTATTTATTTATTTTTGCGGTACTAGGGATGGAACCCAGGGGCATTCTACCTCCGAGCTATATCTCCAGCCCCCTCCCCCTTTTTTCCGGTACTGGGGATTGAACTCAGGGGCATTCTACCTCTGAGCTATACTCCCAACCCTTTTTTTTGTTTTTTGCGGTACTGGGGATTGAACTCAGGGGCATTCTACCTCCGAGCTGTACCCCTAGTCCTATTTTTCATTCTTTTTATTCTTTTTTTTTTTGTGTGTGGTACTGGGGATTGAACTCAGGGGCATTCTACCTCCGAGCTATACCCCAGCCCTATTTTTTATTCTTTATTTTGAAACAGGGTCTCACTAAGTTGTGGAGTGCCTCACTAGGTAGCTGAGGATCCTCCTGTCTCAGCCTCCCAAATGCTGGGATTGCTGGGATTACAAGCATGCGCCACCACGCCCGGCCTATTTTTATTCTTTATTTTGAAACAGGGCCTAAGTTGCGGAATGCCTCACTAGGTAGCTGAGGCTGGCCGAGAACCCGGATCCTCCGGTCTTAGCCTCCCAAATGCCGGGATTACAAGCGTGCGCCACCACGCCCGTCTCGGGTTATACTTTTAAATATACACCAACTCCTGATCTGTGCTAACTCTGAATCCAGAGATTCAGAGATGGTTTTGGGGATACTGAACCCAGCTATGGGAAACATAGGAGCCACGAAATTAGAAAAGTGAGGTAGAAGCCAAGCGTGGTGGCACACGCCAATAATCACAGTACTTGGGAGGCTGAGACAGAAGGATCACAGATTCAAATCCAGCTCGCAGCTGGGCGTGGTGGCACACACTAGGAAAGAAGGAAGGAAGGACGGAAGGAAGGGAGGAAGGGAGGGACACAAAGGCAAAATGATGTGTTCATCTCCAAATAAAAAATTGCCTGAAAAAAGTTACCTGGAATTTACTCAGATTTTACCCCAAATGACCAGAGGTGGGTGTGGGGATGTATACTCCTGGACACAAAGCCCAGATGGCACGCAGTTCCAGTCCTTCCCTGCAATAAGAACCCTGGTATCACTGAGGTCATTCTCACTTGGAACCCTTAAAGAGAACAAAGCCTTTCCATGGGAAAAGCACTGGCCTAGAAGTTAGATACGGGTTATAGTTGGGGTTTTGCCACAAATCATTGTGTGACCTTGACTAACTCCCTTCTTCTTTGGCCTAAATCTTCTCACCTATAAAATGACAACGTTAGATTGGTAGTTTTATTTTTTATGTATTTTTGCAGTGTTGGGGATTTAACCTAGGGTCTCACACTTTCTAGGCAAGCTCTGTATTACTGAGCTACATCCCTAGCTCCCCTGATTCCCTTGTGGTGCTAGAGATTGAACCCAGGGGCATTCTTCCTCTAAGCTACACCCCCAGCTTTATTTTTTTATTTGGAAACAAGGTTTTGCTAAGTTGCTGAGAGCCTCCCTAAGTTGCTGGGGCTGGCTTCGAACCTACAATCCTCCTGTCTCAGCCTCCCAAGTACTGGAATTACAGGTGTGCACCACCATGACCAGCTCCCAGACCTTTGTTATTATTTTGAGATAGGATCTTAGTAAGTTACTCAGGCTGGTCTTAGCCTTGCTATCCTCCTGCCTCAACCTCCTAAGTAGCTGGGATTACAAGAATGTGCTACCATGCACAAATGGAAGACTATTTTGGGAGTTTTGACATTGCAAAGTAGAGGTGGGGTATAAATTGGGTATGTCATAAGGCCGTGGATATGTCTAACTGGATCCCTATGCCAGTATATGTGGCAGTCATTACTACAAGTATGACAGGATACATAATAATACCAAAAAGAACTGCAAAGCTGCTTTTCTCTGCACTGTAGTCCCCGAATCCAGCTGCCAAAGCTAGTGATCTTCCCCCTCTTTCAAAAAGAGCAGAGGATGGCAAAAGTGAAATAATGTAAGAATTGTCCATCATAATTGGGTAGATTATGTTATGTTCTTAAATTTGAGAGACAGGGGAGGTACCAAAACCATGGTATGAGTCAAAGGTCCACTTCTGGGCCCCTGAACCTAAGACCAGCCCATTTATTGCAGGCAGCAGTGTGATTAGAAAAGACTAGGTCCTAGCCAGGTATGGTAGCACACACTGCTAATCCCAGTACTTAGGAGGCTGAGATAGGATTGCAGATTCAAGGACAACCTCAGAAAGTAGTGAGACTTTCATTAACCTAGTGAGATCCTGTTTCAAAAATTTAAAAATAAGCCGGGTGTGGTGGTGCACACTTGTAATCCCAGCATTTGGGAGGCTGAGACCGGAGGATCTGGGTTCGCAGTCAGCCTCAGCTACCTCGTGAGGCCCTCCACAACTTAGTGAGACCCAGTTTCAAAATAAAGAATAAAAAATAGGGCTGGGGATGTAGCTCAGAGGTAGAATGCCCCTGAGTTCAATCCCCAGTACCACACACACACACAAAAAAAATTAAGAATAGGGTGGGGGGTGTAGCTCAGAGGTAGAATGCACTGGGCTCAATCCTGAAAGACAGAGAGAAAGGAAGAAAGAAATCAAGAAAGAAAGAACTAGATACTGAAGGAGCCACTAGAGATCTGTGGCTGAGGGGGCCTATCAGGGACCTTTCATCAGGTGATGTACAGAAGAGGGAAGTTTTTCTGATTTGGGGAGGATACACAGCCTGCTTCAGGACATGGCCAGCTGGGGTGGGGTGCTCAGTGTCCAGGGGCACAAGGCTCAGGTCTGCAGGTACTAAGAGATGTTTAAGTGTCATGAAGTCAGAGGTTGAGGGGAGTGGGGCTGGACTGAGAAGACGTACCATGAATTATGAGGAACAGAGTCCAGATTCAAGAGTGTTGGGCAAGGCTGGGCGCAGTAGTGCATTCTTATAAATCCCATTTACTTGGGTAGCCAAGGCAGGAGGATTGTCTGAGGCCAGCCTGGGCAATTTAGCAAGACACTGTCTCAAAATAAAAAATAAAAAGGGAGCCAGGCATGGTGGTGCATGTTTGGAATCCTAGTACTTGGGAGGCTGAGACAGGAGGATTGCAGGTTCACAGCCAGCTTCAGCAACTTGTGAGGCCCTCCCCAACTTAGTGAGATCCTGTTTCAAAATAAATAATTAAAAATTGAGCTTGGGGTGGAGCTCAGAGGAGAATGCCCCTGGGTTCTACCCCCAGTACCACACACATAAATAAATAAATGAATAAATAAATAAATAAGTGGCTGAGATGTAGCTTAATGGTTGAGCACTTGCCTAGCATGCACAAGACCCTGGGTTTAATCTCCAGTTCTGAAAAAAAAAAAAGAAGGGCATCCATAAACCCAGGGAAGAACTAGTTAGTAAATGGATCCAGAAATGTTTTCCAATAGATTCACATAGGATTTAGTAGGACTAGCCTGGCTTTGGAGAATTATGTGCCAGCATTAAGCCAAGAGTGCCTGCAACCAAGTTTCTATCAGTTTTCTCTACTTACTTTTTAAAAATATCTGTTGAATGTTGTGAATTTTTGCTGGCGATACTCAGATTAAGGTCTTCCCCATCCAGGCCTGGAAGAAAGATACTGAGCAATAATCGATCCTCCTGTCTAATGGGGTCTGTGTGCCTAAGCTGATGTGTTGGTTGCCCTTCCATGGGATGGGGGAAGAAATGAGAGGACACTCTACACAAGCCCCACCCCATGCCACCTGTTCCTGCTTTAGGACCATGTAGTCTTGTGTAAGAAAAGGGAGGAAGTTGTTTTGTAAATGGCCACCATCCTGTTGTCTAGACATCAAGGAAGAGATGTTGTCTCAGGAAAGCTGCAAGGATAGCGAAGGCTGCACTTGGATTTCCTGTCAGAGGTGGGGTCTTGTATTTACATAAATAGTGAGATCCTCCCCAGGAGCCTCCTCTCCTCAACCCCTTCCCAAAGGATAAAGTTACTTAGCAACAGGAAAATCAACATGGCTAATGTGGTACTACAGTGTCAGCAGCAGGCTAAGAGCCTTTCAATCTCAAAGATATTAATGCCAGTTCACCCTCTTACCCCACATATAAATACCTTATGACTGACAGCTCATATTTGCGGGACATTGTCCAGAGTTAAGGGAAAATTTGTGGCCTTGTAATGGAGACATCAACTGAGTTACCTAGAGCGAAACCCATGCTCTTGACCTGAATAGTCAGTCCAGTGTGCTAAACAGCTAAACAAAGTGCCCATGGCAGTAAGAATAGTAGCAACAACAAACAGAACCCAGGACTTCTAGACATTATTATGTCGCCTGGAGGGTTCTATTCCAATGATAGATTTTTGCACTGGAACTGGTAAATCATATGCCTTTTGAGTGTATGTGTATATGATACTGGGGATGGAACCCAGAAGCATTCTACCTCTGAGCTGTACCCCCAGCCCTATTTTATTTATCTATTTTTTATTTTGAAACAGGGCCTCACTAAGTTTGAGGGCCTCACCAAGCTGCTGAGGCCAGTCATGAAACTGCGATCCTCCTGTGTCAGCCTCCCAAGTAGTGGGATTACAAATGTGTACCACCTTGCCTGGCTAAGTCATATACCTTTTGCAGTGTGGTTTAAGTCAAATAAATATGAATATTTTTTTAAAAAAATACCATAGTATTGCTATATAGGTTGGATACTCTGGGAAATATGACTCTGAGATGCTGAGATTTGCACAGCAAAGGTTTATTGGTGAGTGCCCTTAGCAACAAAGCTGTGAGGAGTAAGGGAAGCAGGACTGGGGGGAATTGAGGCAAGGGGTTTAAGTCTCCATCCCACCCTCACCCCCACCAACCAGAATCCAAGATTCACCACCAGCCTCTGCAACTTAGAGGAGGCCCTCCGCAATTTAACAAGACCCTGTTCCAAGAAGAAGCAGAAAACATACTGGGTGTGGTAGTGCATGCCTGTAATCCCAGTACTTGGGAAGCTGAGACAGGAGGATATCGAGTTTGAGGCCAGTCTCATCAACTTAATGAGGCCCTCAGTGATTTAGTGAGATCCTATTTCAAAATAAAAATACAAGCCAGAGCCGGGTGTGGTGGCACACGCTTGTAATCCCAATACTTGGGAGGCTGAGACAGGAGGATCGCAGGTTCACAGCCAGCCTCAGCTGCTTAGTGAGGCCCTCTGCAACTTAGTGAGACCCTGTTTCAAAATAAAGAATAAAAAATAGGGCTGGGGGTATAGCTCGGAGGTAGAATGCCCCTGAGTTCAATCCCCAGTACCACACCAAAAAAAAAAAAATAGGGCTGGGGTGTAGAATGCCCCTAGGTTCAATCCCCAGTACCTCTCTCTCTCTCTCTCTCTCTCTCTCTCTCTCTCTCTCTCTCTCTCTCTCTCTCACACACACACACACACACACACACACACACACACACAAAAACAAGCCAGGCATGGTGGTGCACGCCTGTAATCCCTGTACCTGGGAGACTGAGACAGGAGGATCACAGGTTAAAGGACAGCCTCAGCAAGTAGTGAGACTCTCATCAACCTAGTGAGACCCTGTTTCAAACTAAAAATAAAATTGGGCTAGGGATGTAGCTCAGAGGCAGAATGCCCCTGGGTTGAATCCCAAGTACCAAAGGGGGAAAAAAATGCAGCTGGGCATGGTGGCATACACTTGTAATACCAGTACTTGGGAGGCTGAGACAGGAAGATCATAGGTTCATGACTAGCCTCAGCTACTTAATGAGGTGCTCCACAACTTAGGGAGACCCTGTTTCAAAATAAAAGAATAAAGTAGGGCTGGAGATGTAGCTCAGAGGTAGAATGCCCCTGGGTTCCATCCTCAGTACCGAAAAAAAAAAAAAAAAAAAAGACAAGGAGAATGAAACTGTTTGTCCTGGGCTTTCTTCCTCATATCACTTTGTGAAGTCTAAGCCAGAAGAAAATAGCATATTGTTGCTGCAGAATGAGTAAGCCATGTTCTCCCTGTATTCTAAAGTGCCAAGTAGCAGATGATTATAAAAGTAAACACTTCCTAGAGACACACACAGTTGACTCTGCCCTAGATTTTTCCCAACCAAGATTCATTTCCAAACCATTGTCATGGTAGACATGCCTAGTACTGAGAATATAGGTATTTTCTTTCTTTCTTTCTTTCTTTCTTTCTTTCTTTCTTTCTTTCTTTCTTTCTTTCTTTCTTTCTTTCTTTCTTTTCTGTGGTACTAGGGATTGAACCAAGGGGTGTTCTACCACTAAGCTATACCCCTAGCCTTATTTTACTTTATTTTATTTTTTGCAGTACTGGGAATGAAGAAACCCAGGAGCATTCTACCTCTGAACTACACCCCCAGTCCTATTTTTAATTCTTTATTTTGAAACAGGGTCTCACTAAGTTGTGGTGAGCCTCACTAAGTAGATGAGGCTGGCCACGAACCTGAATCCTCCTGTCTCAGCCTCCCAAGTACTGGGATTATAAGAGTGTGCCACCACGCCTGGCTCCCAACCCTATTTGGAACTAAATTATTCTTTATTTTGAGTCAGGGTCTCACTAAGTTGCAAGGGCCTTACTAAGTGGCTGAGGCTGGCACCCAATCTGGGATCCTCCTGTCTCAGCCTCCCAAGCAATGGGTTTACAGGCCTACAGCACCATACTCAGCCCTTTTTCATTTTTATTTTATTTTTTTATTTCTTGTTTTTTTATTTTTATTTTTATTTTTTT
>PVLC010048173.1:0-10835 GCA_004027655.1 Graphiurus murinus
CTTTGAGGTCTCTCTTTGGGATAACCGGGTCTCTTCCATTAAAACATCCTAGGAACCTGCGGGTAAGGACCAGTACTAGCATTTGGCTGGTGCAGAATTCCAGGTTGAGCGAATCAAGTTGAGGAAATTCATTCATGGTGGTGGGTGAATTGATGTGTTAGGTGATTCCCTCTTCACAGAAATGATGTTCTACAAGAGGTGAGAGGAAGTCCACAAGGGGAAATTTGGACAAGAAATTTTGCAGGAAGGCACTTTTCTGTAGAGACCTACTTCAGAGAGGTGGTTGTGAGCAACGCTTGGGTCTTTCCCTGTGAGTTCTGGTGAAATTCTTAGCTGGGACCTAGCTTCCTCTTTCCCTTTCAATGGTAGTGCTTTCCTTTGGGAATTATTCTTATCTTTCTGTAGATGTCTTAGTTTTGGACAGATAATGGAAGGGCAGTTTGATAATGGAAATGTGGCCTGTTTTAACCACTTCTGACATCTGTGGAGAAGGAAAGACCAGCTTCCTAGTGTAGACCAATCTCCTGGCCCCAGAATTCAAGATGGCGACTGGAAGTCCAGACAGAGCAACCTTAGGAGTGAGCATGCAGTTCTCAGGAAGAGCTTCCAAATGGACAGCTCAAAGGGACTCAAGAAATGCCCTTCTGCTTCCCAGTCAGGATGTAGGAAAACTCATGAAAGAAAAGATTTCTGAAGGGAGCTTAGAGTGGAAGTGGGTTGGCTGATTCTTGGATTACATCCAGGTAACCATTCCTCGACAGCTATGGCTACAGCACAAACCACTCAGGAGTAATAAATATATGTTTGAACCAGAAAAAGATGTCGTTGGACACGTTCACAAATGAGTGAAACTGGGAAGTGGACTGAAGCATTTCATGTCTATATTCTCATTACCAGTAAATGATCATCAAATCAAAATAAGAAATGAAAAGTAAATGTTGAATGTGGATGTTTTAGGCTATTGAATTAGATGGCAAAGAACTGTGTGGGTTTTTTTTTTTTAATTTTATTTGGATCTTTTTCACTGTATATTACAAATCTTTATTGAATTTCCATGAAATGCTTCTGTAAAATGTTTTTGGTGTTGCTGAATATTTTTTATCCATAAAAATATGAATTTATCTGCCTTTTCTTAAGATATTTTCTTTTTTATATACTTTTATTGGGACACTATAATTATACATCATACTTTTTTATGATAAATGATTATAGCTGTGTCAAAAGAATACTATCTAAATCAATGTTAACAGGCTACACACTCCAGTGAAATGTTATCTTTTCTAAAAGGGAAATCCGTTCTTCTCATTAACATATTCATATGACGAGAATTGTACTCAATTATTTTTTAATTTTTTCGATATTGGGGATTCAACTCAGGGACATTCTACCTCCGAGCTATACTCCCAGCCATATTTTTTATTCTTTATTTTGAAACAGGGTCTCACTAAGTTGCGGAGTGCCTTGCTAGGTAGCTGAGGCTGGCCTCGAACCCGGTTCTTCTGGTCTCAGCCTCCCAAATGCTGGGATTACAAGTGTGCGCCACTATGCCCAGTTTGTACTCAATTATTAATATTACGTTTTGAGTTTTGTCAATAAAAATTTAGTGGAGATTTGTTTTCTTTCTTATGTAAGTACCAGTCTAATATCTTTGATTTTTGCCTCTTACTTCTTGAGACACAATATTTCTATGTAGTCCTTTGTAGAAAAAGTTTGATGACTCCTGACCTAGGCATACGTAGATATACATCATGCTTATAAATTGGAGTCAATGTTTTAATGATTAGTTCTCATCATATTAAACCAAAGGCTCAATGCAATCTCAAACAGAATTTGAGCAGAAATTTTTGTAGAAAGTGGACTAGCTGATAAATGAAAGGAGCTAGAACACCCAAAATAATACTAAAAATGAAGAGAAAAGATAGTGTACACACTCTAAAAAATTTACTATAAAGCTATAATAATCAAGATATGTAGTATATGTATCAATGAAACAGAATATAGACTATTAAAATATACAACATAACTCTGATTGAATTTTGAGAAGACACAAAGGCAAGCCAATGAAGAAAGTATAGGCTTTCCAACAAATGGCTCTGGATTGAACATCCACCTGTTAAAAACAAAACAAAACAAAACAAAAAACTTTGACCTATATCACATACCACATACAAAAATTAATTTAAAATCAATTATAGACTTGATTATAAGACCTAAACCTATTAGACTTCTAGAAAAATATATTGAAGAAATTCTTTCTGACTTTAGATTAGGTTAAAATTTGAAGATGATGTGAAAAGCATGAACCACAAAAGAAAATATTGATAAATTTAAATTAATTAAAATTAAAATCTTTTATCCTTTGGAGTACACTGTTAATAAGATGAAAAGATAATCAATAGGCTGGAGAAATTTTTGCAAAAATGTATGAAATTAAAAACTTGTATCCAATATATATATAGGAAACTTTTAATATTCACTAATGAGAAAGCAAGTAATCTGTGATAGTTACGTTAATTATCTTGATATAATCATCCCACAACGCATACCTATCTCAAAGCAGGATGTTGTACCCCATTATGCATAAAATTTTCATTTGTCAATGAAAATAAGGATTTCGAAAAATAGGCAAAAATTTAAAAAGACATTTCACCAAAGAAGATATATAAATGGTAAAGTCCCATGAAAATGTGCATGCTTTAGACAAAAGCAAGTTGAAATTGCAATGAGATACACTTGTGTGTTTACTAAAATGGAAATAAAAACCCTAACAAATCCAAGGGCTAGTAAGGAAATAGGGAAATTGGAATTATTATATATTTCTGTAAGAATGCAAAAGACACAACCACTTTGGAAACCAATTGGCCATTTTTATATAATTAAACATACACGTATCATAAGACCCAGCAATTCCATTACTATTGTTTATGCAAAGGAAATGAAAACTTATGCTCACAAAAGAACCTATATTTGGGATTTTTAGAGCAACTCTGTTCATAAAAGCCCCAAATTGGAAACAATCCAAATGCCTATTCTTAAAAAAATTTTAAAAAAAAGTGAACCCTTAGCTCCGTGATTTCCAGGGCCTGGGAATGAGAAGAGAGGACCAGAGAATTTGAGGAGTGGGGAGCTGGTCTGTGCCTTGATTTTGGCAATGGTTACAGGACTGTTTGTGTTTGTCACAACACAGAACTGCATAACCAAAAATGATAATTTTAGCATATGTAAATTACACCTCAGAAAATCTGACTTAAATGAAGGCAAAATTAAGACATTTCCAGATAAAGAAAGAACATTGAAATAAATTATTGGTGGTAACACACCTGTGCTTCATTGCTAAAAGAAATCCTTCAGGGAAATGACACCAGATGGCAACTTGGATCTACAGGAAGGAAAAATAGGACTGGAAATACCAAGAAAGAGAAAAAGAGTGAATTTGTTTTGTTTTCTTAGTAAAACCTAGTTGTATTTTGGGATTTATGCTGTGTATATTTGTAATATATATGAATATATAAAATGTGTGGGAACAGTTGAGCTAGGTTCAAAGTTTCTATACTTTACTTAGAGTTAAACCAACATTAAATTGAAGATTTTGTTGTGTTAAAAATGCATCAGGAGCTCAACAACTAAAAAGAAGAAAAAGGTAAAAAAAAATAGCTAAATGTGAGTTGGAAAAAATTTAAAATTATACACTAAGAAATATTTGAGCCAGACGTGGTGGCGCATGCTTGTAATCCCAGTACTTGGGAGGCTGAGACAGGAGGATCTGGGTTCGTGGCCAGCCTCAGCTACTTAGTGAGGCCCTCTGCAACTTAGTGAGACCTTGTTTCAAAATAAAGACTAAAAAATAGGGCTGAGGGTGGAGCTCAGATGTAAAATGCCCCTGGGTTCAATCCCCAGTACCGCAATAAAAAAAAAAAAAAAAAAAAAAAAAAAAAAAAAAAAAAAAAAAAAAAAAAAAAAAAAAAAAAAAAGACAAATCAGTAGGCCTAAATCCCATCATATGAAATATTAAGTATGAATTCACTAAACACTCTAACCAGATGTTGTCCAACTGAATAAAAAAAAAATCAAGATCTAATATGTGCTGCTTATAAAATATGCACTTCAACTTCAAATGTAAAAATTGTGTGCAAAAATATGGCAAACAGAAACATTAGAGGGCTTAAGTGGTTGTATTAAAATCACACAAAATAGACTTGAATATAAAGAGCATTCCTTGAGACAGAAGGGGCATGCTAGGCTGATATTGTAGGAAGATGAAATGACCATCATGCATTTGACAATGAGCAACAAAACACTTGAAGCAAATGCTGAACACATTGAGAAAAGAAACAGACAAATTAAAACTCTAGGTGGGGACTTCAAGACCCCTTGGTCGGTGATTGATAAGTCATGTAAGCAGAAAACCAATAAGGATGTTGTTCACTTGAACGACATTATCAAGCAACTTGGGCTAAGTGACATTCGTGGTGTTCTTCATCAAACAACTTCAGAACACATTCTTTTCAAGCACATGAACCCATTCTTCAAGGTAGAACATGTACTCAATCACAACACAGATCTCAAAAAAATTTAAAAAAATTGAAACTAACAATTTATTCAATCATTACAATGTAAGACAGGAAGCAAGATGAGAGAGACATAAGAAATACCCGTGTGGGAATTAATAACATAAAAAGAGTATGTAAACATGACATAACAAAAATTTATGAAATGCTGCTAACGTAGATTTTAGAGAGAGAAAATACAACTTTAGGAAAAGAAAAAGATACAAGATCAGTGACCGATGCTTCTAGTGTAAGAAGCAAGCAAGAAATAGCACATTAAATACAAACATAAAAATTAACAAATAACAATAAGAGTGGGATCAATGAAATGTAAAATGGATAAACAATAGAGAATGTCAAAATGCTGAAGTTAATTTTCAAAAATATTAATCAGCTAGAATAACCTTTATTTCATTGATCAATAAAAATGATTCATTATTATTACCCAAGTCATTCATACCTATAGAAATTTTAAAAATGATAGGAGAACATGGTGAACAATTTTATACCAATGATTTGGGCCATAATGAATAAATTCCTTGAATAAGAGAAACTATTGAGACTGACCCAAGAAAAACAAATCAGAAAATTTGAATATATTTTCATAAGATAATTGAATTAATATTTAAAATAGCTCCACAAAAACATCAAGAAGAATTTGGTGGTGAGTTTTATCAAACATTAAGAAAAGAAACAATACCAATTATCTTTCAGAAAACAAGGAAGAAAGGGCAATTCTTAACTCATTTTACACGGTCTATATTACTCTGATACCAGAACCAAAGACATTATAAGAAAATTAAAGATTAATATCCATCATGAACATAGATGAAAAAGTCCTTCACAAAGTTTTAACTGGTTAAACCTGGCAATATGTAAAAATGGTAATACAGCATGACCAACAAACTTTTATCTCAAGAATTCAAGGTTGGTTTAACATTCAGATTTCAATATAGTACATCCTCTGTAGTAGTCAGAATAAGAGCTCTCCAAAGATGATCATGTGCTAAATCTCCAGAACCTACAAATATGCTGCCGTATGTGGCAAAAGAAACTTTGAGCATGTGATGAGGATTAAGCACCTTGATGTAGGAGATTATCCTGGATTACAGGGGCAGATCCAACGTTATCATAAGGGTCCTCTGAGATGACAAAGGAAGGCAGAGGGAGATCTGACTACAGAAAGGAGGATTCACTACGAGAAGGACTTGGCCCATTTCTGCTGGCTTAGGATGGAAGAAGAAAGTCATAAACCAAGGAATGTGGGAGAAACTAGAAGCTAGAAAAGGTAAGAAAATAAATCCTCACCTGGAATATCCAGGAAAGAAAGCAACCTTGTTAACACTGTGAGAGCCATTTCAGAATTTTGAACCACAGATCTGTAAAATAAGAAACCTGTTATGTTTTAAGACACTAAACTTACTGTAATTTATTACAGCAGCAATATTCCATACTAACGGAATAAGGGCCAAAAAATAATCATCTCCATAGACGCAGAAAAAAAGACTGGTAACATTCCATACTTTCACAATAAAAATTCTGAGCCGAGTAGACATGGAACTTGAACCTCAGGGAGAGCATCTTCCCCAAACCCTAGAGTTATCATCATATTTAAAAGTAAAGAGAAGAATATCTTCTACCCAAGATCAGTGACAGAGCACAGACATCAACTTACCACTTCTCTTGGGTACTCTAATAAGGCCACCTAAAAAAAATAGAGGGCCTACACATTAAAAAGAAGTGAAGCTTCTTTTATGGGTAGAAGGTCTTATTTGGTATGTAGAACATCCTAAGGAAACTATACAAAATCTCCTAAAATTATTAAGTGAATTTAGTAATGTTGCAGGGTACCAGACCAACATACAGAAATCAATGGTATATCTGTACACAAAACAAATAATTTAAAGATAGAATTTTTAAAAATTCATTAAAACAGCATAAAAACACACTGGATTTAGCCAAAAAAAATATGTTCAAGACTCATAGACTGAGAACTACAAAACATTGCTGGGAGAAATTTAAAAAGACCAAAGTAAATGGAGAGTATACCATGTTCATGATTTGGAAGCCTCCATATTGTGATGACATTTCTGCTTAAATTAATAGATAGATCAATATCAATGAAAAGTAAGCCACCATTCTTCGGAATCAATAAGCTGATTCTAAAATTTTTGTGTGTGTGGTACTAGGGATTGAACTCAGGGGCGTTCTACCTCCGAGCCAAACCCCCAGCCCTATTTTTTATTCTTTATTTTGAAACCGGGTCTCACTAAGTTGTGGAGGGCCTCACTAGATAGCTGAGGCTGGCCGCGAACCCGGATCCTCCGGTCTCAGCCTCCCGAATGCTGGGATTACAAGCGTGCGCCACCACGCCCAGCTGATTCTAAAATTTATATAGTAAAATACCCCTAGAGCCAAAATGATTCTGCAGACAAGCTCTGACAAGCACATGGAAAATGAGACCATCCTCGGAAACTAAGGAAATACAACTTAAAATCACAAAGAGGTAAGTAGCTAAAATTAAAGATTTGCCATTCTAACTGCTGGTAATATGGCACAGCGGGAACTCTCCTGTAGTGCTGGTGGGGATGTAAAATGTTACAACTACTTTGGAAAACAGTTTAGAACCTTAAAAACTTAGATATATACCTACAGAAATTTATCTCCCAGTGACCAACTTAAAAGGAATTAAAACACAAACACTTGATCATAAATGTTCATTGCATCATTGTTTATGGTAATTCCCCAAAGGAAACAAGTTCAATAAACTTAAGATGGATGGCTTTTTGTGTATGCAAATTACATCTCAAAGGAGCTGTTAAAAATATAAACATTTTTAATGAACTAAAAGAAAATAAAAGTGAAAGAAAAGAGTATAATACTGTGATGGTCTTTTGATGTGCTCCCTTGGCTATTTATTGTCTCCAGTGATCCAATCTAAGGCTAATCCAGGGGTTACAGTGGAGGTATTTTGCAGGAGTGATTTACAAGGCAGTTGATTCTAAGGAAGGAAGATTATCGCAGGTAATCTCAGTAGCTCTGAGTCAATCCATTGAAAGGCCTTAGAAGCCCAGCCTTCCTTGATTTGCAATGCAGCTGATTCTAAGGAAGGAAGATTATCCCAGGTAATCTCAGTAGACCTGAGCCAATCAATTCAAAGACCTTAGAAGCCCAGCCTTCCTTGAAGAATATCCACCTGGAGTTTCTGCCTTGCCTGGAAACCTGCAGACCAGCAGAACCATCCCCCCAATTTCTTCCAAAAATCTCAAATACACTCTTATTTTGTCCCATGAAACTTATCAGAGTTATAATTTTGCTTTGATATCTGATTATGTAAATGTCTTAAAGGGCGAGGATCTTGCTTTCTTCATTCTTCACTGCTGCCCACTTTGTACCTGGAGTACACGTTTCATCAATATCTGTCAAATGCACGAACCAAGTATTATCTGGAGAATCTGTTGGCATTTCTCTGACCATCTGTCCCAAAGGCTTGTTTGGAAAATACTGTCCCCAATTTATCCTGTAAAGTCGGAGTTGGTGAACTTTTTCTTTTTTAAAAATAATTTTATTGGTGCATTGTAAGTATACATCATGGTGAGATTTAAAGTGATACATCTATATATGCACACATTACTTGGTGTGTTTCCGTCTGCACCCCCCTCCCCCCCTCCATCCTCATACATGGACGTGAGGTTGGTAGTGATGCTTTTGTATGCGAACCTAAGAATACGTGATCTGTGAACTTTTTCTTAAAAAAGAGAGTTTATAGCAAATATTTTCATCCTGGTGGGCCAACAATCTATGCCACTGGTCCATAACAGTCTACTCAATGCTGATTGTAGGGCAAAATAGTCATAGATAATATGCAAATCAATGGGTATGTCTATGTTCTAATACCACTTTATTACAAAATGAGCGATAGGTCTCTGGGCCATAGTTTACCCACACCTGCATGAAGTTCTGTTTATCCCAAGGAGGTGCGGGCATTAAGGGCTCATCTGGTTACTAAGTAAATTACCAGGGGCTAAGGCATGAGTTTGCAATAAGGTAACCTCCGTGCTGAGCATACATGGTGTGCATTATTTACCACGTTGATCATATGGTGCCTTCAGCTCCTCCCCATACCCAAGTTCTCACCGCAGAATACAATGCATCTGCATACAGAGCTGGGAAGACAGGTCTAAGTCAGCACCACAAGGAGGACAGTCTGCAAATTTGTTATACTTAATAATTGTCTAACATTTTATTACTTACAAGGTTTTGGTGTCTTTCTCATGAATGTCAGAGTTCCATCTCGCAGTGCTGAAAGTGCAACTCACTTGCTTCAGGACTTAGTTTTGAGGATTAAAGATTGCGTGAAAAGCATTTTTTATTATATAATTCTAGAAGATAATTGTTGTCATTATAGTTCCATATATTTCACTTATCTTGGGTTGATATTCTTTCCCTACACACCGAAGTTCTAGAACCTGGCCCTACATGTGAAAATAAAATGTCTTTACATATTAAGAAATGATTTCTCCAAGCCTTTGGTGTTAAAGTTATGTACTTTATTCTTCATTCCTTTGTGACTTTTGCTTTATCTACTACAATCCAAACTTGGTTACTTAGACTTTCACCTCACAGCAAACGAGAGCAAGGGAGGTCTTTGGAAAATACCCCCTAACAGTAGAAACACCATTGATTAAAAAAATACTGTATTGTTTCATTTGCTGTATTTAATAACCACACTTCATCAAGAAAGTTTTAAATTATGTTCATTATTCTCTTTTTAGAAGGAGGAAACTGTGCCAGGCATTTTGGGGCAATTTGCATTATAATAGCTCAGTTATTTAAATTAATTGTAATGCTAGATAATGAAGGTTGATTACCTGGAGATAATTTAGACACAGCGGTGACTGATAATGCCAAGTGACCGAGGTGTTAACGTGAGCATCTACGGCCTTTCCTCTTCTCTGTAAACATTCTATTCTCTGCTCAGTTGCTTTGCTTTGCAGAAGCTAACCTTGAGAGTCATAACTCTGGGAGGTACGTTTTACAGTAGCAGGTGGTTTGAGGTCTTCTGTTGAAAATGCCCCCAGATAGTATGTGGATTTGGAAAAGAAAAGGTTCACAGTTAAGGTTCATCATTGTTTCTGCTTACAAATTTCCCACCAGTATGAGGCTTTTGGTTCAGGAAAACAGAAGGAGAATAATAAATGCAAATTGGAATAATCAGCGTCATTGCAATTAGACACTGTATCCGCCGAGCTGATGTGTGGGAGACGATTTGTGATGAGTCCTAAGCTGCAGGCAAGCTGGGCGTGGTGGCACATGCTTGTAATCCCAGCATTCGGGAGGCTGAGACCGGAGGATCCGGGTTCGCGGCCAGCCTCAGCTACCTAGTGAGGCACTCCGCAACTTAGTGAGACTCGGTTTCAAAATAAAGAATAAAAAGAAAAATCGGGCTGGGGGTATAGCTCGGAGGTAGAATGCCCCTGAGTTCAATCCCCAGTACCCCCCCCCCCCCAAAAAAAAAGAAGCTGCAGGCAGAGAGGAAGGAAGTGTGTGGAGAGAAGCAGCACACCACACACATCCTGCTGTAGAAGAGCCACCTTAGGGGTCCCCCTGGGGTGCTCCAGGAGCTGGCAGTGCCCCCCAAGTTGGAAGCAGGTGTCTGTGCTCCCTGCTTTCTACCACTGCTAGGCACAGCGACTGGTCATTTTTATAAAAATAGATTCTTGAGCCAGGCGTGGTGGGGCATGCTTGTAATCCCAGCATTCCGGAGGCTGAGACCAGAGGATCCGGGTTCTCAGCCAGCCTCAGCTACTTGGTGAGGCACTCCGCAACTTAGTGAGACCCTGTTTCAAAATAAAGAATAAAAAATAGGACTAGGGTTGTAGCTCAGAGGTAAAATGCCCCTGGGTTCAATCACTAGTACAGCAAAAAAACAAAAACAAAAACAAAACATCAAAGACACCAATGTAAGGTTAAAACTATAAAACTCCTAGAAGAAAACCTAGGTGTAAGGCTTAAGAACAGCAAACAGCTTGAGCAAAAAGTAGGTAAACTAGGTTAAAAAACTTTGGTGCAGAGCCGGGCGTGGTGGTGCACGCTTGTAATCCCAGCATTTGGGAGGCTGAGACCAGAGGATCCGGGTTCGCAGCCAGCCTCAGCTACCTAGTGAGGCAATCCGTAACTTAGTGAGACCCTGTTTCAAAATAAAGAATAAAAAATAGGGCTGGGGGTATAGCTCAGAGGTAGAATGCCCCTGAGTTCAATCCCCAGTACCACAAAGATCGGAAGAGC
>PVLC010048174.1:0-10842 GCA_004027655.1 Graphiurus murinus
CACGCTTGTAATCCCAGCATTCGGGAGGCTGAGACCGGAGGATCCGGGTTCGCGGCCAGCCTCAGCTACCTAGTGAGGCACTCCACAACCTAGTGAGACTCGGTTTCAAAATAAAGAATAAAAAATAGGGGCTGGGGGTATAGCTCGGAGGTAGAATGCCTCTGAGTTCAATCCCCAGTACCGCAAAAAAAAAAAAAAATACAAGGGGCTAGGGGTGTAGCTCAGTGGTAGAACACCACTGGGTTCAATATCTAGTACTGCAAAACAAAACAAAAATCCAGGAATTTGAAACCAGGATAGTCTCTACATTCATTCAATAAAAACAGTGCCTGACAATCTAATATGTAGTAGGCATTTTCAGCTTTGATAATAAAATAGAAAATAATAAAACTGCCAGCCCTCATGAAGCCTAACAGTGGGCAACAAGAATATCTTGTATTAATACATAAATGACAACCTACCTTTAGAAAAAGCTATTCAAAGTAAAGTCAATAGCTTTTTTTTTTTTTTTTTAAGAAAAAACAAAAAGTTCCAAAATATATACTTCCACTTTACTGTTGTATTCTTTAGAGGTATGCTGGCATCACAGTAGCTACCATGGATTGGGAACACAAGTAAAGACACCACACAGACAACTGCTTCACAACTGTTGCTGAGAGAAGAGTTAGTCTTAACCCCCTTTATTCAAACGACAAAACTGGCTCAAAGAAGTTACTTCCCCAAAGTCACATATCAAGAAAATAGTACAACCAGAGTTAAAAATCTATGGCTGGATCAAGGAGGAAAAAAAGAACATTAATGTATTACTGAAACATTACAGTTCCTTACGTGCGATTACATGTAGCAATACGCACACTGACTTGGCATTTTTCTCTTCCTTTAGAAATCCAATACTTCCTTTTCCCCCCAATTTTACCCTTTATGTGACCATTTTTAAACATCCATTTTAAAAAAATACGTTATTTTAAAACTTTCTAATAGAGGTAGCAGTGGGATAGAGCAACACTTGGAAATATGACAGGTAAAGTTTACAACTGAAAGTCACCATCCAGAAATGTAATGGACCTTAGTTGTGGAAGAATAAGATTCCCATGGGTCTATAACTGACAAGGTGATTCTTGGCATGAGAACAGAAATTCTTCATATTTGGTCATCCTGGCAATGTGGAATTCTCTGACAATGTGTACACCAAAGCATCATAGCACAGAAATGTACAAGGGCGGGGATATGGCTCAGCGGTATGATGCTTGCTGAGCAATCCCTAGCACCTCGGTGGTGACGACGGCGATGATGGTGATGATGGTGGTGATGACGACGACAGAGGCTGTACACAGTCTCACCTCTGGTGGCCAAGAACAGAGCTGAGTGTGAGATGGACAGGGGCACCCTTAGCTACTCCATTCCAGTGCCAACTCCTGTTGATGAGGAGGCACAGTAGGGCCATACACAGAGGGGACTCCACTACTATGGTTGGCAACTTCAGGACCGCAAAAGACACAATCTGGGCCCTGGAATGGAGACCCAACAGGCCAACTTGCCTCCTAGCAGAATTGCAGGAAGAAGAGAAGGGTGACTCAGGATCTGGGAGCCTCCGGGCAGGAAGCAAAACACAGTACTGGCCTCTGTCTTAGTCTATTTTCTGTTACTATAATGAATTATCTGAGGCTGGGTACTTTATGAAGAAAAGAGGCTTACTTAGCTTGCAGTTCTGGGGGCTCAATAGCTGGCACTGGCATAGGATTGGCTCTGGTGAAAAGGCCTCACCACAATGGCAGTAGCTATGTGACAAGAATGACCTTAATCCTTCCCGAGGACAGCACCCCCAATTACCTCCCACCAGATTCCACATCTTAAAGGTCCACCACTTTAACGCCATCACACTGAGGACACCAAGCCTCTAGAGTATGAGCTTCTCAGATCATACCAAACGGTAGCATCCTTGTCAGGTCAACGTTTCCACCTGATGGCAGTGAGGCACAAAGTCTGCCACTGCCCTGGAGGATCCATCTTAGACAAATGCGTGGGGCAGGAGTTTTTACAGGACAGTCTCAGATTTGCCTTTTGGACTGCAAAGCCTAAAATAATGAACTATCTGGTCTCCCCCAGAGGAACTCCTGCTGTAAAGCTTGAGCCACAGCAGCCCTTTCATGAGAGCTGCAGAAACATCAGCTACCACCAGTCACATCATAGTAAAAAGCCGAAGGCCTTGGTAAACCCACGATGGCAAAGGTAAGTGACAGCAGCAACAGCAAAGAAGTCCTCAGAGCACAGGACCAATTCCCCACATTTCCTTTAACAGGTGATAGACTCAAGACTGATCAAAGAAATTACTGGTTCTCTGAATTACAGAGGAGGAAAAGGAGAGAGAAGGAAAAGAGAAGCTCTTTTCCATTACCCATCACCCTTGTTTAACTTGAATATCCTAAGTTATGACTTTCTCCTCAAAATTGGCAATTGAGATATGACAACATTATAACAAGTGAGGAAGCATTTATTTATTTTGGTGGTGCTGGGGATGGAACCCAGGGGCCTTCTACTTCTGGGCTACACCCCCAGACCTATTTTATTTCTTATTTGGAAACAAGATCTCGCCAAGTTGCTGAGGTTCAGCTTCGAACCTGGCAATCCTCCCGTCTCGGCCTCCCAAGTACTGGGATTACAAGTGTGTCACCACACCTGGCACATTATTTCCTTTTAAAAAGAGTTCCCATGAATTAAGAAGAATGCCACAAAGATACACAATAAATAAGCAAAAGACATGCATGCATGGTTGGATAAAGCAACTGGTTAACAAAAAATGTGGGAAATACTGGAACCTCTTTGGTAATCAAGGAAATATGAATCTAAAAGAAAGTAACTTTTTAACTATCAAAACAAGATTTTCAACTTCAAAGAGATACAATACATAAAGAAACAAAGTACTTTGGAAATGTTAATATAAGCAAGGAGTTATATTAATTATCTTTCTATAATATATACTTTCCATAGCTTGCCTTGGGAAGAAAGAAGTGATAACCAACCCTACAGCTCTAAGTCTCCACAGTGCCCAACATAGTTAAAACAGAGATGCCTTTGTCCTTGGTAACGGTGAGGTGATGCCCCTAGCAGGTCCTGCCAGGCAGTATTCTTCCTTTGCCTGGGGACTAAGTCACCCAACTGAATAGCCATGTGATTTATGATGAGACTTTTCCACCTACAGAGGAAAAACAGACTGAAGACATCAGTCTTAACCTCCAGGAAAGGCCGGAAATTAAAGGCCAGTCATGCAGACTGCACGTGACCCAGCCCCAAAGAAACTGTGGACACAGAGGCTTCAGGTGAGCTTCCACTTAGCAGCTCTCTAATACTCTGTGGCTCCACTGCGGATGACAGCCAGGAGCTGAGTCTGAACCTCTTCCATACATTGTGCAGTCACTGAATATCTTCCTTTGCCTATCTTGAATATTAAGATTGCAATTAAGAATAGTACTTTCCTGAATTCTGTGAGCTGTTCCACAGAACTGAAATTCACCACGGGGCGGGTGGTTCTGAGGACCAGCTGATCTGAAATGAGGGTCATTCCAGGCATCACCAAATTTACAGCTGGTGTCTGAAATGAGGACAGTCTTGTGCAGACTGTTTCTTCTAACTCAACAGATGGCTAAATGCACTGCACACCAATACTGTGGTTTTGAAAAGGAACCTTTGGAGAAGTGGCCGAGCATCTTCATGTGGTATAATTCAAGAAAGCTACAGGACTGTGTCTAGCTGGGTGCAGTGGCACAGCTGTAATCACAGCTCTTGGGAGGCTGAGAGAGCAGCTGGGTGACATGTGCAGCTTAGCAAGACCCTGTTTCAAAATAAAAAAAAAAATAAGTAGGGGGGGGGCTGGGGTGTGGCTCAGAGGTGCAAGGCCCCTGGGTTCAATCCCTCGTACCAAAAAAAGAAAGAAAGAGAATTGTGTCTACTCTGATACCTAACCACTGGCCTATATAAGAGCTAGGTACATGCTAAATATTATCTACTTATCCCCTCCCATAATTTACACCGGACCAAAAAAAAATCCCATCCCCACATCTACTGATAAACCTTTCTCATGTTGATGGACAGAACTCTAAAAGTAGTTTTTCATTTCTCTAAGGCTGAGTTAAGAAATTCTCTTGCCCTTCCTTATCTCAAAAAGAAGAATCAACCTGTTCTTAAAATTGTGCCTGGACTAAGCATATCACATGTATCAGTTTTAAGCATATTATTTGCAGCATAACCATGATAATAAGCAGGACAACAAATACCTAATACACAGGGACTTTGTGACCATCCTGTATCCATGGCAATGCATAAACACTAAGTATGCTTCCACAGTTTCCTGTAAGTATATACATATACTCAGAACATAGAGATCCAACTTCCATTGTGCACCAACTTCTAACCAGTACAAAGGGTAAAGGATAGTCAAGGTGTTCTTATTTTCAGACAACATTTTTGGCCTTACTGTTCAACAAGAATTATAATTGACATGAAAATAACCATTGTCTTGCATTTCCCCAGACCTGTCAATGCACTGAGGAAGACGACCTAGAAGACACCTACTACTCAAGATTCTATAGGGTACTGTTTACATAAGGCTCTCAAGCCAGATTTTTGTAAAGCAGACAACAATGGGTCCCTGTCATGGAGGTTTGTACAATCTTATTTATATAAGTATATCAAAGGATAGGTCTGTGATAGTCACAGTGAGTGGAAAGAAGAGTCCCATCATTCCCGTCTGAGCACCCTATCCCAGCCTGCCTCCCGCTCACATGGATGACACTCTCTTCACAAAGCGTCCTGCTCCAAGCTCTCGCTTTAACTCAACTCTCACACCAACCTTCTTTCAAAACCCATTTCTGGGTGGAGGGTGTAGCTCAGTGGTAGACAGCTTGCTTAGCATGGGCAGTCCTGGGTTCAATCCCAGTACCAAAAAACAGAACAAAAATGTATTTCTACCTAGACCTGTTACTTCATTCCTGCATACTAATTTTTTAGGTCATAGTTTCATAGCAAGGTAAGTGTTTCATAGTTTCATAGCAAGGTAAGTGTTTTTGGTACAGAAAAACATCTAATTCATGTTTTTCCTATTTCACAAATTAGACTAGGGGACTGGAAATAAGAATTTTTATGTAAGCAAAATAAAAACATCAGCTTTCACTGAATAAAACGGATTTACTTGCACCTTCCTTGCCAATCCATAAAATGCATGGCTTTATTATTTAAGGGGGAGAAGCAACAACCCTCTTCATCAGCACACATCAGATTAAATGATTAAATTTCCATTCCTTAATATTTAAATGGGGATATTACTATTACCCTCCACAAAGCTAGGCATGGTGATGCATGCCTATAATCCCAGCAAGGCAGGAGGATTTCAAGTTTGAGGCCACTCTCAGCAACTTAGAGCCTGACTCAAAAAATAAAAAGGACTGGGGCTGTAGCTCAGTGGTAGTGCATCTTGGGTTTAATCCTCAGCACCATGAATGATGTTGATGATTAATGATGATAACCTCATGTGAATATTGTAAAAAGTAAAACAATTTGTGTAATGAAATTTATTTGGCACATTCCAACTTCACAGTAAATATTCCAAAAGTGTTGTCTAGAGACAGGAAGTAATTCTGTGACATAACTCAAAGTGCAGTCTCCATGTGAATGGCAAAGTAAGAGTTCAAATATAATTGAGGGGCTGAGATATAGCTAAGTGGAAGAGTGGTGCCTAGTATGCACCAGGCCCTGAGTTCAATACCCAGCATCACATACACACACACACACACACACACACACACACACTCACACACACACACACACTCACACACACACACACACAAGCAACTGAGAACAATCCATCAAAGTACCTAATTTTTTTTTGTAGTTTCTTTATTCTAGTCAATGTAGTCCCCGGCTTGTAGGTTAAAAAAAAAAAAAGAGTAACCTACTTGGTTTAATATCATGTGAATAAAAAAGTACTTCCTGGTCCCATATCTAAGAGCCACTGTGCACCTCTATTCCACTTTACTCCCATGAAGCCAAAAGCACTTACTGCAGAATATCTGGGCTCTGACAATTACCTGAGTCTCTTCAACCTGCAGGCTCCATCTCAGACCCACCTTGAAGTACACCAAGAAAACACTCTTAGGTCTTATTTTAATGCCACCTGCCCTGAAACAAAAAGGGACTGGTAACATCTACTCAAGTATACATTTCTTAAACTGACATTCCACCATTATCCTTCTATGACTCAGTACATGGAGCGCCACACCACTTAAACTGGTCTCTCGACGTGAGATCCACACACACTGGTTTTCATGCTTTTACTCATGTCACTCCACAGCTTCCATTTCTTAGTCATACAACGACACTGTCATAGTCTTCCCAGTCGTCTAGAGTCAACAGTCAGCTTCCTTAAGCGCTTACAGCCCTTGCTTCAACTCCTAATACAAGACTGCAAACAAACCGTAAAATCAGAAGGCAAGTGGATCAAAGCCTTTGTATAGGCGAAAGACAGCTAAACTAAGACATAAGTGACCAGACACATGTTTGGTTACCCTGAAATTAAAACTACTCAGGCAGAAGAGAGTTGGGTTTTAGTCCTGGTTTCACTGCTTTTCTCCTGTGACCTTGACATCAAGCTACCCAAATTCTCCAAGTATGCTTCTTTATCCAAAGGGGGGGGGGGGCAACACTAGACAATTCCTCCAATTTTCCAACATGCCACATAGATTATACATTAAACCCCATTATAAGCCAGGAGTGGTGGCGCACACTGGTAATCCCAGTACTTGGGAGGCTGAGACTGGAGGATCCGGGTTCACGGCCAGCCTCAGCTACTTAGTAAGACCCTGTTTCAAAATAAAGAATAAAACATGGGACTGGGTGTGTAGCTTGGAGGTAGAATGCCCCTGGGTTCAATCCCCATTACCGCAATAAATAAATGAATAAATAAATAATAAATTTAAAAAAAAACATAATATGTAATCATTAAGCAACTAATTTTAAAAGTTTGTCTTCTAAGCTGGGCATGGTAATGCATGCCAGTAATCTCAATATTTGAGAGGCTGAGACAGGAGGGAGGTTTGAGGCCAGCCTTAGCAACCTAGGGAGGCCCTCAGCAACTTAGTGAGAGCCTGTTTCAAAATAAAAAATAAAGCCGGGTATGTTTACACATGCTTTTAATCCCAGTACTCAGGAGATTGAAACAGGAGGGATAGGGATCCCAGTACTCAGGAGATTGAAACAGGAGGGATAGGGATGAAGGTTCGCGGCCAGCCTCAGCTACTTAATGAGGCACTCTGCAACTTAGTGACAGCCTGTTTCAAAATAAAGAATAAAAAAAATAGGGCTGGGGTGTAGCTCCCAGGTAGAATGCCCCTGGGTTTCATCCCCTGTACTGAAAGAAAGAAAAAAAGAAAGAAAGAAAGAAAGAAAACAAAATAAAAAATAGTGTAGAAAATAGAGTTGGGGGTGTTGCTCAGAGGTAGAACAACCATGGGTTTGATCCCCAGTACTCCCCCCCACACACACACACGCAAACACAAAAATTCATCTTCTAGTGACCAAGACTAATAAGTACATGCTACCTGCCTTCCAAAACCTCATATAAACTGAACCCTACAATATAATGTAACATATTAAATATTATAAAGGAAGATATGCAGAGGTTATACTGAGAAAGTGTCATTTTAAAACAAAAAGGGGGATGCATAAAATCAAGTTCTAATTAGAAACTTAAAATGTATCCTCACTGATCACATTACTAACTTCTTTTTAAAAAACCCAGTCATTTTTTCCCCCTTCGGTACTGGGGATTGAACTCAGGGGCTTTCTACCTCCGAGCTATACCCCCAGCCCTATTTTTTATTCTTTATTTTGAAACAGGGTCTCACTAAGTTGCAGAGTGCCTCACTAGGTAGCTGAGGCTGGCCGCGAACCCGGGTCCTCCAGTCTCAGCCTCCCAAGTACTGGCATTACAAGCGTGCGCCACCACACCCAGCTAAAACCAGTCATTTTTTAAAGAGAGTTAATCCTCTTGTGCATTAATAATGCATTCCTTCTTAAGTACATTTCCCCTTAATTTATACAAAATCCATTAAATGGGTTAAATCTGTATTACCTGAAAATAAATTTAGCACATATATTGCAAGGTATTAGCATAAAATCAACTGCAACTATTTAAATATTAAGTATTATAAATCATCATCCTTCAGTATCTATGGGGGACTGATCTCAGGATTCTCCAGATACCAAAATCTGAGAAAAGTAGATAAAATAAAATGGCACAGTATTTGCAGGTGTGATCCACACATGGCTTAACACAGATTTTAACTCTAGATTACAATGACTACTAAGTAATGTCAAGACAATAGTGAACACAACGCCACAGTTGTGACTAGAATATAAACCGGTACAACTATTAAGATGAACCTGCAGTGTGTGCCAAAAAGGTGTGAACTTGCCATTGTACCTTTGGGAATGTACTGGAAGTAAATAATCAGACAAATATACAGCGATATATACCCACTGATTTTCACTACACTATTTTATTTACTTACTTATTTATTGCAGTACTGGGGATTGAACTCAGGGGCATTCTACCTCCAAGCCCTATTTTTTATTCTTTATTTTGAAACCGAGTCTCACTAAGTTGCGGAGTGCCTCACTAGGTAGCTGAGGCTGGCGGCGAACCCGGTCCTCGGGTCTCAGCCTCCCAAATGCTGGGATTACAAGCGTGCGCCACCACGCCCGGCTCTTTATCATGTATATTAAAAGTAAACAATAAAAATCATCTCTATAACAAAAGTTAAATTAAGCTTCATTGTATTATACTAAAATTATACGTAAACAACAATACAAAAGTGCACAAATCTGGCATTTGCAGCAAAAGTTGGCAAAAGCCATGGAAATATCAATAGTACAGTACTGAACTGGTTCAGATTTCAACAGATATGTGGATAATTACATGTGAAATACCAAGAAAAAAATGATGTGGACAAACCCAAATCAGTAGTAAAAATGAAAATCACAACTATTTTAATCTATTAGCATCGTAGATCATAATTATTTTAATCTCAGATAATTTTATGCCAATAAAGTATGGGAAATCTAAAGAACAAATTCAAGGGTGGAAAAAAGTGTTATTCCACAATCCTTAGGGCACTCAGCAAACAGCTGTAAAAGCAAAAAGTAGCCAATGAAAGAAGGTTGCTTGGGGCACTCAAGTACTGCATGTACTTGCAAAAACTAACTTATTAGAATTAGAACCTGCCTTTACAGAGGAATGGAAAGAAATGCCATGCTCTTTCAGCCTTGGACAACAGGCAAGGTTTACAGGAAAATGCTAAACCATAACAAAGTGCCAGACAAATGTGATCAAGTAACTTTACATCCTTTGAAAAAGTACAAACTCTTCAACCTGGCACTCCATAGTCTGCTTCTCTAGTCACAGAGCAATCTACACCTGTCATTTTTTTCATTCTTCAAAACTACCAAGGGAGAACAGTGTGAAGAGGAGGAGGTGAAGACAACCCCATGGCCCAGCCTGCAAGCACTGCATCCCCACACCCAGCGCCTATGTCCCTCCACCACTGTCACCACCATGCCCAAGAGAAAAGCTGAAGGAGATGAAGCCAAAGTGAAGGTCGAGCTCAGAAATCTGCAAGCTTGTCTGCCACACCTGCTCCAAAGCCTGAGAACAAGCCTAAAAAGGCACCTGCAAAGAAGGGAGAGAAGGTACCCAAAGGGCAAAGCTAGCCCTTGCAAGGGTGGAAATACGCCCGCAGATAATGAAGCCAAGAGAGACCAGGCACAGAAAGCTGAAGGCACTGGAGGTCTGAGTGAAGTGTGTGCATTTTTCACAACTGTGCACTTCTGGTGACTATACAGTTTGAAATACTATTTTTTATCAAGTTTTATAAAAATGCAGAATTTTGTTTTACTTTTTTTTTTTTTTTTTGCGGTACTGGGGATTGCGCTCAGGGGCATTCTACCTCTGAGCTATACCCCCAGCCCTATTATTTTGAAACCGGGTCTCACTAGGCTGCGGAGTGCCTCACTAGGTAGCTGAGGCTGGCCGCGAACCCGGGTCCTCCGGACTCAGCCTCCCGAATGCTGGGATTACAAGCGTGCGCCACCACGCCCGGCACTTTTTTTTTTTTTTTAAAGCTATGTTGTTGGCACACAGAACACTTCATTGTTGTTTTGGGGGGAAGGAGTGTATGTCACTAATACAATATCTCCGAGGTGAAATGCTGTGAGGGATGACATCTTTCCTTGCTAGTTTTGAGACTTCTTGTTGGCTCCCAGGAGGAGGGACTCCCTGACGCTGGCACACACAGCCACCTTGGCACAAACACCTTGTGGTGTGGGCAAATTCAAACTCATCTTTTTGTCCTCTCCCTCTCCACCATCAGCATAGACTTCACTGCCTAATCCCAGAGACCTGTTAGGACCTGATGCCAAAATTGGTTTTATCAATACGTCAGGCAATCTGGACTTGGCAGTGACATCACTGAGATGGTGTCCCCAAAAGAGCAGCAGTTCCTTTTCTAGACTGTGGATCTCCAGATTGATAATTTCACCACTTTTGTTTTATTTCCTGAAAGTCAGGGTCAGCTTGTGAAAAGTTGTTAAACGTGGCCGGGCGTGGTGGCGCACGCTTGTAATCCCAGCATTTGGGAGGCTGAGACCGGAGGATCCGGGTTCGCGGCCAGCCTCAGCTACCTAGTGAGGCACTCCGCAACTTAGTGAGACCCGGTTTCAAAATAAAGAATAAAAAATAGGGCTGGGGGTGTAGCTCGGAGGTAGAATGCCCCTGAGTTCAATCCCCAGTACCGC
>PVLC010048175.1:0-10855 GCA_004027655.1 Graphiurus murinus
TTAGCAATGGTCAAGATCGTGACTTTTATATTCTATGATTTTTACTACCAGTGAGAAAAAAAAAAGTATGAATGGGAAACTGTTCCAAGAAAACAATCATTTAATAAATTTTGTACCTTTTAATAATATTAGATTCTATTATAATTGCTTTTTAAAATCATTTTTATAATTAAGTTTGTTAAAATGTCTGTATTACCCAGTGATCAACAGATTCAATGCAATCCCTGTCAAAATTGTAATATTTTTCACAGAAATAGTAAAGGCAATACTAAAATTCATATGGAACCATATAAGACTTCAAATCGCCAAAACAGTGATTTTGTTGTTGTTTTATGATAGTAAGGCCATTAAGCTTGGAAGGCAAGTGTTCCACCACTGAGCTGTATTCCCTGCTCTTTATTTATTGTTTGTTTGTTTGTTTGTTTGTTTGTTTGAGAAAGGATCTTGCTAAGTTGACAGGCTGGCCTTGAACTTGCAATCCTCCTGCCTCAGCCTCCTGAGTAGCTGGGGTTAAGACCTGCACCACCACTTCTGACCAGCCAAAGTAGACTTGAGCTGAAAGAACAAAGTCGAAGGCATCATAGTACCTCATGTCAAAATCTACTACAAAGTTATAGTCATCAAAACAGCATAAACAGACACATGGACCAATGTTCCAGATATAAATCCACACATTCAAGGTCAGCTGATATTTCAACCAAGCTAGCAAAAACACAAGGAAAGAATATCTCTTCAATAGATGATGCTGTGGAAACTGGATATCCAAATACAAAATAATGCAATTATACCTTCATTTCCTACAAAAGCCTACTCAACATGTATTAGAGACTTAAACTAAGTCTTTGAATCCTGAAATTAAGTCCTGAGTGGTGGCACATGCTTGCAATCCCAGTACTTGGGAGGCTGAGACAGGAGCATGGCAGGTTTGCAGCCAGCCTCAGCTACTTAGTGAGGCCCTCCACAACTTAGTGAGACACTGTTTCAAAATAAAGAATAAAAAATAGGGCTGAGGGTGTAGCTCAGAGGTGGAATGCCACTGGGTTCAATCCCCAGTACTGGGGGGGAAAATCCTGAAACCATAAAACTACTAGAAGAAAATACCAGGGGGAAGCTCCATGGCACTGATCTGTACAGTGATTTTTTTTTTTTAATATGAACCCAAAAGCATAGACAGCAAAAGCAAAAACAGACAAATGATTATATGAAACAGCAAAGCTTCTGCACTGTAAAGGAAACAACCAGAAGAGTGAAGGGATAACCTAAGAAATGCGAGAAAATATTTGCAAACCATACATCTGATAAGGTGTTAATATCCAAAATGTGTAAAAAACAAATCAATAGTGAGAAAACAAATAAGCAAATTTTAAAATGGGCAAAGAGGACTTGAATACGCATTGCTCAAAAGAAGACAAATAGTGAATATATATGAAAAAAAGTCCAACATCACTAAGCATCAGAGAAATGAACATGAAAATCACAATGAGATATCACTTCACAGTTACAGACATCCTATGCCTGTTATCAAAAGGACAAGTGATAACAAGTGTAGGCACGGATGTGGGACAAGAAGGAAAAAGTCATTTTTGACAATGATGAAAGCACAAATCAAGTTCCACTGGTTTTGTTTTGTTTTTTTTTTAATTATCTAAGTGAAATTATTGAATTCACAGAAAACATGCAGTCAGCTAACAAATGGGAGAAAGTCAGTCCTTTTAAATGACTGGCAGCAGGTAAGCCTATGATTCTAGACATTCATACATATATACATGCATCTCAATAAAATAGTACTTGTTCTTATTCACCTCACATTGGATTTGTTTCCTGAGACCCTCGGAACTACTTGCCTGCAGCTCAGGGTCTTCCCTGATGGAACAAACACCAACACAGGTTTGGAAGCAAAGTTGTCCGAAGCAATGTCTGCTAATAACCACAAAAGGCTATGGATATCCAAAACTCAATGAAAGGGGAAATATCCCCAAACATAGAATATTTAACAAAAGCAGAATGAGTCAAGATGTACAGGACATTTCATTTTAAGTACCTGTGCTTATCAACAATATTATTGAGGCAGAACTTTGAGAGCAGCTGGTCAACCTCACTTGGCCCCAGCTTGAAGCCTGAGACTGGCTGGTGAGCCCAGCCTCATCAGCACTTCCCGTTCCTCCTTCCTCACTCTCCAGTGAATCACACACGTCACCCTTCTCCCCTAGACATAACATCGTGGAAGGGCTGGAGTGCTGTCTCCCCTAACACCACATCCTCCTCACACCTAAACCAGTGTGGTCCTCTCTGGGCAAGTGAAAAGGCTTTAAGGTCTCCGTTTCTGTTCTCTGCTCTGTGTGGCTTTCAAGAGCAAAAGGAAAATGCTAAATTAACTTTCTGATTCACTCATTCATTTTGTGTGATGTATTCACTGATTTCTGGTGTCCTCTCACAATTTATCGACAAGAGTGAGTGCTGAAATAAGAAACAGACTTAAAAAATAAGAACCGTAAAAGCTGGATGCAGTGGTGGACATCTCTAACCCCAGTACTTGGGAGGCTAAGACAGGAGAGCCGCAGATTTGAGGCCAATGTGCTGTAACTTAGCGAGACTCTGTTTCAAAATAAAGAACAGAATAAAGCTGGGAGTGTAGCTCAGAGGTAGAACACCCCTGGGTTCAATCTCCTATACCACAAAGGAAGGAAGGAAGAAAGGAAGGAAGGAAGGAAGGAAGGAAGGAAGGAAGGAAGGAAGGAAGGAAGGAAGGAAGGAAGGAAGGAAAGAAGGAAGGATTTAATATCTGGTATTCATTCTTTATATGCATTAGAACTTATAAGGGATAAAATGCAGCCTTCAGTAATGGTGTGCTTTAGTACATTCAGGTCTGTTCATCATGGTTTGGGACAATGTGGGAGCAGGGGAACAAGGCATAAGGCAAGCAAAGCTCAACTATTACTGTATAAATGCTTCATATCCGGAGACAGATCTGTATAAGTCTTAAATCTGATGTGAACTGCCAGATAAGACTTTTAGGAGTCAGGCAAGGTAATCACAGCTACTTGGGAAGCTGAGGCAGGAGGATAGCAGGCTCAAGGCCAGCCTGGGCAACTTAGTGAGATTCTATCTCAAGATAAAACAACAACAACAGAAGGACTGGGAATGTAGCACAGTGGTAAGGTGCCCCTGGGTTCAAGCCCCAGTGGGGTGGGGGTGGGGGAGATTTTTAAGGAAAGGAAATTTTTTATTTACCTGGGAAATATTATTTTATATTTTATATACCTTTCCAGCTTGTTTCTCCTCCCTCCACCCTTATTTTTAAAGTCATATATTGACTATACAATACTATACATATATACAGATATATGTATATGATAATCAATATATGATTATTTTTAAAATTATATACTGTGATTTAAAATCACATACCCTTATTTTTTTTTTTTTTTTTTTTTTAGTACTGGGGATTGAACTCAGGGGCATTCTGCCCCCGAGCTACATCCCCAGCCCTACTTTTTATTCTTTGTTTTGAAACAGGGTCTCACTAAGTTGCAGAATGCCTCACTAGGTAGCTGAGGCTGGCCAAGAACCCAGATCCTCTGGTCTCAGCCTCCCAAATGCTGGGATTACAAGCATGTGCCACCACGCCTGGCATACCCTTATTCTTAAAACCAGTAAAACCAGTATTGGAAAACCAACAAGATATTAGCTGATATGAATCTTTATTAGATTTTTCTAGAAAAACAAATCAGGAATTAATATAAAAGTTTTCTTTAGCTCTTATCAATAAAATCAATACTCCTAAGCTAAGTAACTCTATATATGGAAACAAAGAACCAAACACAACAGAAATAAAAGTACAATAGACAAATGAGGAACAGTTTTCTTCCCAAATGGTTTTTGGCAGCACAGGTCCCTGGATTAGCTCATCCCATTCGTTTTGAAATGCAATCACTCTTCATCTGAGACAATATTGCAAAAGCCTTTGGCTTCTTGGTCAGAGGCTGGCCACAAACACACCCAAGGCAGACTGAGGGAGAGGCACACAGGAGAACACAGCACCTTGCTTTGACCCCTCCATCACACATTTCCTGTGTTCCCACAACGCACTTGGTTACAGCTCTAGTCTTTGGTGACACAAGGCCACTTTCCAAGTAGTAAATGATACCCGTAACCCCACTGCCTAGACCCAAGCATACTATGGACATAGAATAATTAACTCTGGAATCTGCCAGTAGGGAACTTCTCAACTACTACAAATGGCTCAGACCACGCATCCAGGTTACCATTACCCAAAGTCACATGTGGTGGCAGTCCTAGCCTCGTGTGAGCTTTGTTTGGTTGGTAAGTATCAATGAAAACTTAAAATCATCAAAATGTGTTTTTGTATCATAAAGTCATGTCAGAGAAAACAATAAAACTTACAACAGGCATCAGATACAGTGCACAAATATAAAGAAATATCACAATAGCCATTTGCTCAAACACAATTTTATGCCTCTGTGTATTTGCAGACAGATGCGCTATGCATATGCATACGGGCATGTGTATATAAATACATCCATAAGCACAGAGGTAAACACTGCAAACACGCAGAGGATGTTGACTCATGTTGGAAGTCATGTCCGTTACCACAGCCATGGTGGGAATAAGCGGCTATGTAATCCACGCATGTTTGTATTCCTTCATAGGTTTATATCATCACATACACATGAAAATATGAGTCTGTAGCCAGGTGCAGTGGTGCATGCCTGTAATCGTAGTACTTGGGAGGCTGAGGCAGGTAGATGCAAGCTTGAGACCAGCCTTGGCAACTTTGAGATCCTGTTTCAAAATAATAACAATAATAATAATAATAATAATAATAATAATAATAATAATAATAATAATGGGAGGAGCCTGAGGATATAGCTCAGAGGTAGGACACTCGGGTTAAATTCCAAGTACCACCAAAAAAACCCCCACATGTGTGTTTGCCTATGCAAATCTATTCAGTGTTGCATCTGGATAAAATACATTTCAATAGCTAAGGATACCTGTATTTCAGATAGTGGAAGGAAGGAAGGGAGTGAGGGAGACAGGAAGGGAAGGAAGGAAAAAAGAAAAGAAGACTGACTCTTCCAAGGCCCGGCTCGCCACACACAGGCTCCCCTGGCTGTGGCCTGTCAATTTCCTGTCTGGTTTTTTCACCTTAGGACCAAAGCGCAATCAGTTCCGTTTCACTGCACTCAAGAATTTAGGCCAGTCTCTACAAAAACTGCACATGAAACATAAAACCTAATGTTCCTTGCTGTTAAATGGCCAGCACTGAATTTCCAATCCCATTTGTCATTTTTAACAAAAAGCACCTCATGCAGAATATATCAGAAGCCATAATAAATGCAAAATGCTGAAAACCTTGGGACAGTTGAATTTTGAGACAAATAGTAGTACTTTTGTTTCAATTATCTGTCTGGAATGTAAGAGAAAATATTGAATAGATTGAGAGAATTACCAGATTAAAATAATAAATGCCTTTTTTTTTTTTTTTTTTTTTTTTTTGGTACTGGGGATTGAACCCAGAGACATTCTATCTCTGAGCTATACTCCCAGCCTTTTTTATTTAGAAACAAAGTCCCCCTAAGTTGCTGAGGACCTCCCTAAATTGCTGAGGCTGGTCTTAAACATGCAATCCTTCTGTCTCAGCCTCCCAAGTACTGGGATTACAAACATGTGTCACCACACCTGGCTTATTAAATGTTTTTTTTAAAGGAATTAATAAGTGAATGGACTAAGTGGTCAAGGGAAGGATTTCCAGGCAGCTCTTTTAAAGAGGTAAAATACCTAAGGCTACAGGGCCATTTCAGATTCCTGACCAAAACTCCGTCACTCTGCATTACCAACTTTGAACACTCTCTCCCGGTCTCTGCTTTCTTTAGGCCATGAGGGAAAGAGCCAGACTCCTGGGGACACGCTGCTAGCAAAGGAAACCTGTACACTAACCCATGGCTGCAGCATAAGACTGGCAATGCCCCCTACACACAGAAATGGCCCTCTGAACCTCCAGTGTAAAAATGGTTACGCCACCCTTTCAATCCAACATCGATAAATCAAGTTATCAATGCTTATGAATGTTGGCTATTTAAAGAAATCCTCCTAGTCAGGCATGGTAGCATACACCTGTAATCCTGGTATGGGGAGGCTGAGACATGGAAATCACAGGCTCAAGGCCAGTCTCAGCAACTTAGTGAAGCCCTGGGCAACCTAGTGTGAGAGTTTCAAAATACAAAAAATACGGTTACTATCTTTCAGGGACCCCTCCCCCCCTGTGTGGGGGGGAATTTTGTCTTCCATCTTCCCTTGACTTAATAAACTTTCAAGCCAGACACGGTGGGTGGGGCACACCTGTAACTCCTGTACCTGGGAGGCTGAGACAGGAGGATTAGAGGTTTGAGGATGGTCTCAGCAAGTAGTGAAACTCTCATCAACCCAGCAAAACCTTGTTTAAAAATAAAGATGCCCCTGGGTACAAGACCGCAGTACCATAGGGAAAAAAGGGGGGAGGGGAGGGAGACACGGAGGGAGGGAACACACAGTACTTTAAAGTACTGTGTACATGTATATCCCTATCACTCTGAACTTCATTATGATGTAAAATTACAATGCACCAATAAAGCACATTAAAAGAAAAAAACTTGAAGTCCTAATATGGAATAGAACTTCTGGAATGTGTTTACAAAACAGAGTAACCCCAGCTGACCCATAGCTTTCTGGATCTTCTGGTCTGATTTAAAAAAAATCGAAGGCTTCCTGGCTTGACAAATGTGGTGCTATTCACGTGGACTTTCATTTCATTCCTGGGCATTTATGCTTCTGCTAGATAAGAATGCCTGTATGGTTCTTCTTCAAAAAAAAAAAAAAGACTTTGATAAAATAAAAGGCACTAATTTCAGTAACTCCAAAATGCTTTTTAAATTTACATAGAGCAAGCCGGACATGGGGGCCCATGCCTGTAATCCCAATACTTAAGAGGCTGCGACAGGAGGATCACAGGCTCATGGCCAGTCTCAGCAACTTAGCAAGACCATTTTAAAATAAAAAATAAAATGGGGCTGGGGTGTAGCTTGAAGGTAGAACACCCCTGGTTTCAAACCCTAGTACTAAAAAAAAAAAAATCTATAGAAATGCCTTTTAAAAGGGAGGGGTGGACAAGAAAGAAAAAAGAAAGCATCTAGGAGACAATTTGGAAAAACCTTAAGAAGGAAAAACTATGGGAAAGTTGGAAAAAAATCTGAAATTGCCCCTGGCAAAATAATACCCCAAGTAAATTAATATTAAGACACTGAAATGCAAAGTGAAACTTCAAAAAACTTTAGTCTAAGAACCCAGAGAACTTTCAGTGCATAGAATGGTCCTGCAGAGCTTGAATGGAATGAATAGATTTTCAGATGGGTTTTATAATCTTACATAATAATGTATTCCCAAAAATACCCGTGTGAAAAAGGAGGAAAACTAGATAGAGTCCACATTGAATAAGCGAGATCAGAAAAAAGGCCTTTTGCTCTAAGTTTCCAGAGAAGGATTGAGTAGGCAACTTAGTCATTTACCATAGCAAGCAGCCCAGCGAACAGAGGGGGGAGAAAGAAAATGTTGACAACCATATATCAGTTGAGAATCGATGTTCACATAAAATACGTTCACAACATCTATAGCAATCTCTTGGGCTAGAGTTACTCTCTGTAATTGGAAATTACAAATTTTACTCTGTAATCTTGGAGATGACAAAATTACAGATTCTGTTGGCTGTTGAGGATGATGAATTGAGTCGAGCATTGCCTCATTTCTTCAATAAAATTAAACAAGTGGCATTTTTCTGAATTCCAAATTAAATAGGCCATTCAGAAGAGCCCCCACTGCTCCCTCACCCCCCCCCCAAGCATTCGCTCCCAAATCTCTTTTCTTTCTCAATTTCTTCCAAATGTGACCAGAGGGTCAGGATTGGAATCTATAGAGCAGCTGAGAATCTGGCACGAGGGCCGGGGGCATCTCCTCGAAGCACCGTTGCTTTATACTAGCTTAGTGCTCCAGGCTCCTCAGGGGACAGATGGAGAAACCGCAATCACCAAATGTTGCATATACGTGCAGATGGCTGTTTCTGTTTAGACTCTCCCATTCCTTATTTCCCAGTTAACTTGTGCAGATACGAACAGTTGCTCCCTTTAGGCTTCTTCGTGTGTAATTGGGGCTCCTCTGTCACAGCACCCCACTCTCTCTCCACCCACCCTTCCTTTTTAGCATGGTCAAGAAATAACAGTTCCACCCCTGAGGTGATGGCTCGCACATGCCTTCCCACAATACTGCTCCGCCCACAATACTGTCATTGTAAGGGAGAACACCCTGGTTGATTCTCCTTCAATGAACATCACTTTGAGAATAAAGGTGAACATCACTTTGAGAATAAAAACAAGCTGGACTTGCTAGGCTTGGTGGCACATGCCTGTAATCCCAGTACTTGGGAGGCTGAGACAGGAGGATCACAGGTTTGAGGACAGCCTCAGCAAGTAGTGAGACTTTCATCAACCTAGTGAGACCCTGTTTCAAAATAAAAATTTTAAAAAAAAGGGGGGGCTAGGGGTATAGCTCGAATGCCCAAGTTCAGTCACTGGTGCCACCAAAAAAATTTTTTTTCTTAAATAAATTTAATAAGGGGGGGGAGGGCAAGCTTGGAGTGTATTTCATAAGTAGAATGCCCCTGGGTTCGATCTGTACTGAAATAAATAAATAACTCTGTAACAAGGATTTCTAATTGAACCTTTACAAACTTCAAATAGTAGATATTAAAATATTAAGACAAGCAATAATCTTGATCACAGGATATCGTTTTGTTTCTATTGCTTCCCTTAAAAAACATAAGGTTAAAGCCAGACATGATGGTGCATGCTTGTAATACCGGTACTTAGGAGGCTGAGACAGAAGGATTGCAGGTTCATAGCCAGCTGCAGCTACTTAGTAAGGCCATTTGCAACTAAGGAAGACACTGTTTCAAAAATAAAGAATAGCTGGGTGTGATGGCCCACGCTTGTAATCCCAGTACTTGGAAAGCTGAGACAGGAGGATCATAGGTTCATGGCCAGCCTCAGCTATGTAGTGAGGCTCTCCACAACTTAGTGAGACCCTGTTTCAAAATAAAAAATAAACTAGGGGTGTGGTTCAGAGGTAGAATACCCCTGGGTTTAACCCCCAGTACCACAAAAAATGAAAGGAAGGAAAAAAAAAGAAAGAAAGAAAGAGTTAAAAATAAGGCTGGGGGGCATAGCTTGGAGGTACAATGTTCCTGAGTTCAATCCCCAGTACCACAAAAAAAGAAAAGAAAAAGGAAAAAAAAAGCATAAGGTTAGAACCAGGCATAGTGGTGCATGCCTGTAATCTTAGTACTTGGGAGGCCAAGACAGGAGGATCACAGGTTCCAAGCCAGCCTCAGCAATCTAATGAAATCCTGTTTCCAAATACAAAATAAAATAAGGCTGGGGTTCAATCCCTAGTACCAAAAAAAGAAAAAAAAAAAGTAAGGTTAGGGCTGGAGGTATAGTTCACTTAGCACGCACAAGGCGCTGGGCTCCCCAGCACCACCAAAATATAATATGAAATAAAGTTAAAAGAGAGAGAGAGAGAGATTAAATAAAGTATCCCCACAAAACAAATGTGAACATGCCACCAAAAATACCTCAAGCAACATCTTACTCCTTATGCATGTGCCTATCAATGCCAAGTTGCCAGGGCTGAGGCTGACGCTCCAGTAGTGTTGGAGCCAAAGAGACATCACTGCATGATCAGGAGGAGCTAAGAAAGCAGCTGACTTGATCAGATGATGTTACATTCTGGGAGATTGAGCAAATAAATAAATATGTCAAGGATAGGGGAGACAGGTTTCTCAATAATGAAAGAGGTAGTAACAAATTAAAATAGGAATCTAGGGCCATCCTAAAATGCCAGTTCAAAAACAACTGGTACTCTTCAAAAATGAAAGAAAGGACAAAGAAACTTCCAGACTGAGGGAAGCTGACTTAGACATAATAAACAAATACATTCGACACATATCTGGGACTCAAAAAAAAAAATGGTACTAGTGAGATCATTTGTGAAATCTGAATGGGTCAGTGGATTAAATGGTAATAATAAATTGACATCTATTTCCTATTTTTAAAGATATTACTGTGGCTACCTAACAATATCCTTGTTTTTAGGAAAAACCTAATTAAATCTTAAGGGGAGCATCATGTCTGAAACTTATTTTCAAATAGTTCAAACAAATTTTATTAACACGAAGAAATCTGCAAGAGAATTATATGGCAAATTTGGCAAAAAAAAAAAAAAATGTTAACAAAAGTGAAATTTGAGCCAAAGGAATAGGAATGTTCTTTGTACTATGTCTAAATTTATTTTAAAACAAAAAGTTTCTTAAAATTTGTTTTAGTTGTCCACATTATACACATTTCCTGAGTCCAACAGAAGAATTATTTCCATGAAACAAATTCCTTGAAGTGATATTCTCAATATAAACAAATTTTAAAATGTGAGGTTATTTCTAGCTTCACCAGGAAATGCCAGTATACAACTTTTTAAATTAGATACACTGAAAAATAGCTGACATGTTAAAAGTCTGGCAGTTCTTCCAGAGATTACTGACTGTCGGAGAATAGCTAACTCACCAGGAGCAGCTAATTCCTCTATAAAACTGGGCAGGCTATTAAGTGTCCTGGCTTCCCCAGTGAGAAGGTGCTGCTAAGTGCTGTGAACTCTTTGAAGATGCATTACCTCTTCCTGATGGCCACTCCAGGGCTGCCTAAGGAGCAGAGTTGTGCTTTATGCCATTCATAAAGCTGTTTTTAAAATTCAT
>PVLC010048176.1:0-10841 GCA_004027655.1 Graphiurus murinus
TTTTTTTTTTTTTTTTTTTTTTTGCGGTACTGGGGATTGAACTCGGGCATTCTACCATCGAGCTATACTATCAGCTCTATTTTTTATTCTTTATTTTGAAACCGAGTCTCACTAAGTTGCGGAGTGCCTCACTAGGTAGCTGAGACTGGCTGTGAACCTGGATCCTCCGGTCTCAGCCTCCCAAATGCTGGGATTACAAGTGTGCGCCACCACGCCCAGCTAGTTTTTGTTTTGGTTTGTTTTTGCGGTGCTGGGGATGGAACCCAGGGTCTCATGCATGGTAGACAAGTGCTACCACTGAGTTAAATCCCTAGCTGTATGCTATTTTTCACATAAATCAATATCTAATAATGTTCCGCTCAGACAGGCACTGTGGCACATGCTTGAAGTCCTAGTACTTGGGAGGCAGAGACAGAGGATCACAGGTTTCAAGCTAGCCTCAGCAACTTAGACCCTATTTTAGAATAAAAAATCAAAAGGCCTGGAAGTTCGGCCTGGAGGTAGAATATCCCTAGTATCCTCCCAAAAAGTAGGGGTGTGTGTGTGTGTTTATGTATGTCTTGTTCATCTCATCACTACCAAGGTCCTGTTATGTCCCATAATTTGGGAGATCTGGCACTATCAAGTGGTCCTTCTAGGAAGGCAATGGTGTTTTTCTATCTGAGCATCCTAGTCCTTTCTTTCTTTCTTTCTTTTTCTTTCTTTCTTTCTTTATTTTATACTGGGGATTGAACCCAGGAGCATTCTACCTCCAAGCTACACCCCCAGCCCTATTTTTTTTTATTCTTTATTTTGAAACAGGGCCTCACTAAGTAACAGGCTGGCCGCGAACCTGCGATCCTCCTGTCTCAGCTTCCTCCTCTTCTTTCAAATGCTGTGTGTGTGTGTGTGTGTGTGTGTGTGTGTGTGTGTGTGTGTGTAGAGGGTTGTAACCTCTGCCTTTCTCTCCACAGTCCCTTTAGTACGACACATGGAGTCTCGGATCATGATCCCCTTGAAGATATCGCCTCTTCAGTGATGATGTGGCTGCCTCTACCTCCTTCCTCCTTTCCCTTGGAGCCACCTGGGACAGAGGAGTTCTGGTCCTGCTGTCTTGGTTTTCCTTGTATCTGGGAGGACTCCAAAGGGTAGTGCTCAGCTCAGACAAAGATGACAAGGTTCTGAGTGAGGACTTACAGCACTGTCTGCCTTCCCTACTCACCTCTTTCCCCCCTGCTGGAAGTAGTTTCTAATTTCCCTGAATGAAGAATAACAACCTTTTAGGTCTTCTCATGTGTTTTTCCCTAAATTTTTTAATCTCAAGATAAGGAATCCCAGAGATCACCGTGGAAATCCTTGGTTTAACTTAATTGAACAAAAAAATAGCGTGACTAGAGCCGGGCGTGGTGGCGCACGCTTGTAATCCCGGCATTCGGGAGGCTGAGACCGGAGGATCCGGGTTTGCGGCCAGCCTCAGCTATCTAGTGAGGCACTCCGCAACTTAGTGAGACCCGGTTTCAAAATAAAGAATAAAAAATAGGACTGAGGGTGTAGCTCGGAGGTAGAATGCCCCTGAGTTCAATCCCCAGTACCGCAAAAAAAAAAAAAAAAAAAAAAAATAGCGTGACTAGTAGGTACAGGTAGAGTGGGAAGGGAGGAGGCCAAAGCAGGCCACGCCCTCAGGAACTCCCTGGTCTCTACTGTGCCACCTGCTTGCTAGACAAGAAAATCTGAGTCAAGTCCCTCTGGCTGGAGAAAACCCTGGAACTGAGATCCAGAATTTTTCTCAGAGTGGCTAGGAAAAGGGATAGGGGCAGGAGATGGACATGGAACAGGAACCTAGAAGCTAGAACTTAGAATTCAGAACTTGGGTTTGAACTGCACAATTTGGAATACAGAATTGGGGAAATAGAACAGAGGTGACAGTAGACTACATGGGCAGTGGTTCCTAATACTAGACAGATGGAGAGAGGCTTTTCTGTTTCTCCAGTTATAATAGACCTGAGAACTTGAATATATAGTTTCTGCACTTCTGCCCTCCCTGCAAGTAAAACTATGGTCCAGGGTCAGCCCAGTCTTTGTTTTGCAGGGCCACCCAAGACTGAGGACTAGGGTCAGTGACTCTGGGGGCCTTCTCATTAACCCCCATACCTCATGAACCCATAGGTAGCTTGATTCTGCCTCCCCACTAGGAAAACACGCTGGAGTTGCCGATGGAACAAATTAAACATTTACTATAAATTGCAGTGTCTTTTCTGCATCTTCAAGGAACTTTAGCCAGTGCCCAAGGCAGTGCAGAGCAGAGCAAGCCCGCTTCCCTGTTCCACATGGCGGATCTGCCCCCACTGCCTAGGGGGTACTGAATGAGAGGGCATCTTCATCCTCACCCCAGGGCAGACCTGTCTCTGCACAATAAGGGGTTTAGGGTGTGAGTGTTTCTAGCTCCCGATAAGTGGGATTTACACCAAACACTCTGGGCCCTCTTCTAGAATTCATTACAGGAGTAGGAAACACTAGAAACTTCCAAAAAATGCATTAGAGAATCTGGGCATGGTGACACACACCTATAATCCCAGTATGTGGGAAGCTGAGGACAGTCTCAGTAATGAGACCCTGTTTCAAAACAGAAAATAATTCAAAATCAGGGCTGGAGGTGTAGCTCAGAGGTAGAATGCCCCTGAGTTCAATCCCCAGTTAACACACACACACACACACACATTTTCTCTCTCTCTCTTTCTGCCTCAGAGTTGTGACTCCATCCTGGGCAAACGTGGGCCTAAGGTGGAGAAATGTGTGCTAGTGTTGGGGAGAGAAAAAAAAAAAATGAGGTTATAACCTCCCTGACTGAAGGTTGTGCCTTCACTGATCTGGTGTGCTATAGTGAATAAAACAGTCGTTAAGAAGGCTGGTTATGGAGGCATATCCGTTAGCGTCCAAATTATGATGCTATCTTGAGCATATCACAAACCCATTAATTCAACAACTTGAGGAGTGCCCACTAGTTGCTAAGCACTGCTTTAAGCGCTGGGGAAAGTGATCAAGGCACGTAAGAGTCTGTCCCCTCAGCCTCAGTTACAGTTTGTTTTTTTTTTTTAAATATAAATTAACCCATTTATTATTATTATTATTATTATTATTTTTTTTTGCGGTACCGGGGATTGAACTCAGGGGCATTCTACCTCCGAGGTATACCCCCAGCCCTATTTTTTTATTCTTTATTTTGAAACCGAGTTTCACTAAGTTGTGGAGTGCCTCACTAGGTAGCTGAGGCTGGCCGCGAACCCGGATCCTCTGGTCTCAGCCTCCCGAATGCTGGGATTACAAGCGTGCGCCACCACGCCCGGCTCAATCAACCCATTTATTATAGGCTAAGGAGGTCTCAAATGGTCTTTCAATTCCTTCAGTCTTCAAATATCAGACTTGACTGTGAGGCGAAAGTTGTGTTGTAGGTCCAGGCACCACCAGCCACAGTTTTCATGCAGGAACCACAGTGCCAGATCCTCACTGCCCGTCTCTTCGTCTCTTCATCTTGGTTTTGCCACAGAAGGAGTAGGTGTACTTGGCGTGCTGGCTGATTTCAATTTTCTTCACCATTTTCCGGAGGGAGGCACCATAGCGGGTCCCGTATTTACCGCCGATGCCGGCCTTCTTGGTGCGTTTAGCCGTGTCGCCGCCACCTAGGCCCGGACCCAGAGAGCTCAGTTACAGTTTTAGAAGACAGTGTGGAGGTACTACCCCAACTGGGACTCGCCGCTTCCTTCTTACCCGCTAAGGCTGAAGTTCGCGCTAGAATTTAGGAGCCGGGCGTGGTCATGCACACCGGTCATCCCAGTACTTGGGAGAGTGAGACAGAAGGATGGCAGGTTCAAGGCTAGCCTGGGCAACTCGGGAAGACCCAATTTTAAGATATAAAATAGGGCTGGAGTGTAGCTCAAAGTAGAATGCCCCAGGTTCAATCCTCAGTGCCAAAAAGAGAAAAAGAATTCAGAATTTGAGTTTGAACTGTACACTTCGGGACACAGAGCCTTTCACTTCCGGGTCCCTACATCACTTCCGGCCTCCGCACTGCACTTCCGGCCGGCCGCTCCTTCCCTATTTCCGCTTCTCTATGGTGCGCGCCCCGCGGTCGCCGGGCGGCGGGAAGTAGCTCGCTGCGGGGTTACGGGTTCGCGGAGCTGTAGGATGAGAAGCTGACCGGCTCGTCGAAGCCAGGCGGCGCGGCGGGACCAGACCAGGCGCTGGGGACAGGTGAGGACCGCGGAATGGTGCCCCTGGGCTGGGATCCGACCAGGCGTCTCCGCCCACTCCTACCGGGGTCTCCTGACACCCGGCCCGGCGGTGTTTCCTCATCTGGAAAATGTTACCTGCAGCATCCTCTGGCCCCACGAATAGCCTTGCGATGGTGATGATGGTAGTGTCGCGATGGTGATAATAGCTCACGTGTATTGTGCGCGTTTGTATGCCGGGCACCCCTATGTTGCTGAGATTGGGAATTCACTTAAGGCCTTTTGGGTTCCACCCTGGTGGATTTTGCCGATTCGGTTTATCACTGTACAACAGTTTAGTAAAGACTTTTATTCCAGTCATTATTTATTTGTTGGGGGTAGAGGTGTTGCTGGAGATCAAACCCAGGGCTTCACGCATGTTAGGCAAGCGCTGTACGACTGAGTTGTACTCCCAGCTCGTTTTTTTTAAACTTAAATTTATTTTGAAAGAAAACTTCAAGTCATTTTACCATAAACGGAAAGCTGATTTCATTTGCCTTATGTAGAAGGTAATGATAAAAATGATTTTTTTTTTTTTTTTTTGCAGAACTGGGGATTGAACCTGGGGGCATTCTGCCTCTGAGCTACACCGCCAGCCCTTTTTTTTTTTTTTTTTTTTTTTTCCCTTGTGGTACTGGGGATTGAACGCAGGGGCATTCTAACTCCGAGCTACACCCCTAGCCCTATTTTTTATTCTTTATTTTGAAACAGGGTCTCACTAAGTTGCGGAGGGCTTCACTAAGTAGTTGAGGCTGGCGGGGAACCTGCAATCCTCCTGTCTCAGCCTGGCGTCTCAGCCTCCCAAGTACTGGGATTACAAGCGTGCGCCACCATGCCCCAGCTCTTCTTTTTTTTTTTGGTGTGTGCATGTGTTGAACCCCAGGGATGTTCTACCTTTTAGCTACATCCACAAGCCTATATTATTTTATTTATTTTGCGGAACTGAGGATTGAACTCAGGGGCATTCTACCTCTAGGCTACACCGCCAGCCCAAATTTTTATTCTTTATTTTGGAACAGGGTCTCACTAAGTTGCAGAGGGCCTCACTAGGTAGCTGAGGCTGGCCGCGAACCCAGATCCTCTGGTCTTAGCCTCCCAAGTACTGGGATTACAAACATGCGCCACCACGTTCAGCTCCTATATTATTTTGAAACAGGGGCTCACTAAGTTGCCCAGGTTGGTCTTGAACTGCAGTCCTACCTTAGCCTCCCAAATACTGGGATTACAGGCGTCCACCACCATGCCCATCTAAGCTTTCTCCTCTTAATAGATCTCTCCTGTTTCCTCCTAACCCTGAGGAACAACCATGTCATCAGAATCAAGCAAAAAACGGAAGCCCAAAGTGATCCGAAGTGATGGAGCTCCATCTGAAGGAAAGCGGAACCGTTCTGATACTGAGCAGGTGAGATCAGCCAGGGTGCCATGCTGCTGAGAAGTTGCAACTCATGGCCAGGCGCCAGCTTTTGGCTTTGCAGCAGCTAAGGGTTGTATTGCCAGGTGACTGGAATGAATTCCTCTGGCTCCCATAACCAAAGTGTCCACATTAGGCTTAGCTGTAGCATGCCAAGAACCACCAAGCCTGTAGTACACATAAGCAGTACTGCACAGAGAACACATTCCAGTGTGGTATCTGTCTCCAGTTTTCCTGATGGTCAGAAGAAGGTAGTGCATGTGCAGCACAGCACTGGAGTTTCAGAAATGGTGCCAGAACCACGTCCCCACAAAATCTCTTCTGTGGCGTGGTCAGCAGGCTGTTCTTCTCTTTTGTCTTTCTCTGCCCTTGAATCTGTTGAGCTGTTTTGTTTTTTTTCGGTGGTGTGTGTGTGTGTGTTTTATACTGAGGATTGAACCCAGGGGCATTCTACTTCCTTTTTTTTTTTTTTTTTTTTTTGCGGTACTAGGGATTGAACTCAGGGGCATTCTACCTTCAAGCTATACCCCTAGCCCCATATATATATATATATATACATATACATATATACATATATACATATATACATATATACATATATATTTTTTTTATTGTAATAATTCGTGCATTGTAAGCATACATCTTTGTTAGGTACAAATTCCTTTTTTTTTTTTTTTTTTTGCAGTACTGGGGATTGAACCCGCAAAAAAAAACCCAAAAAACAAAAAAAGTGTAGGCTCTGAAACAGGGTCTTGCTAGATTGCTGAGTGTCTCAGTAAGTTGCTGAGGCTGATCTTGACCCTGTGATCCTCCTGTCTCAGCTTCCCAAGTACTGGGATTATAGGTGTGTGCCACTATGCCTGGCTAAATTTATTTTTTAATCGTGTGTGTGTGTGTGTGTATATGTATTTGCTTTTATTCATGTTTTTGTTTAATTTGTCCTCAAAGATTTATAAACAGGCACAAAAAATAAATCCTCTTTTGCATCCCAGAACTCATTGTTTAGTATGAATTTTGATACATATAAGAAAGAATATAGCCGGGCGTGGTGGCGCACGCTTGTAATCCCAGCATTCGGGAGGCTGAGACTGGAGGATCCGGGTTTGCGGCCAGTCTCAGCTACCTAGTGAGGCACTCTGCAACTTAGTGAGACTTGGTTTCAAAATAAAGAATAAAAAATAGGTCTAGGGGTATAGCTCGGAGGTAGAATGCCCCTGAGTTCAACCCACAGTACCGCAAAAAAAAAAGAAAGAATATGCCAGGCATGGTGTAGCAAAATAGTAATCCTAGTATTTAGGAGTCTGAGATAGGATTACAGGTTTGAGGCGTGCCTCAACAATTTTTTTTTTTATGGTACTAGGGATTGAACCCAGGGGCATTCTACCTCCAAGCTATACCCCCCAGTCCTATTTTTTTTTTTTTTTTTTTTTTTGCAGTACTGGGGATTGAACTCAGGGGCATTCTACCTCTGAGCTATACCCCAAGCCCTATTTTTTATTCTTTTTTTTTTTTTTTTTTTTTTTTTGCGGTACTGGGAATTGAACTCAGGGGCATTCTACCTCCGAGCTATACCCCCAGCTCTATTTTTTATTCTTTATTTTGAAACTGGGTCTCACTAAGTTGCGGAGTGCCTCACTAGGTAGCTGAGGCTGGCGGCGAACCCGGATCCTCCGGTCTCAGCCTCCCGAATGCTGGGATTACAAGCGTGCGCCACCACACCCGGCTCTCCAGTCCTATTTTTTATTCTTTCTTTTTGGTGATACTGGGGATTGAGCTCAGGAGCATTCTACCTCTGAGCTACACACCCAGTCCTATTTTTTTATTCTTTATTTTGAAACAGGGTCTCACTAAGTTGCAGAGTGCCTCACTAAGTAGCTAAGGCTGGCCGGGAACCCAGATCCTCCTGTTTCAGCCTCCCAAGTACTGGGATTACAAACGTGCATCACTACACCCGGCATGCCTTAACAATTTACTGAGTTTACTGAGACTTTCAGCAACCTGACACTGTTTTAAAACAAAAAATAAAAAAGAGGCTCGGGATGCAGTTTGAAGGTAGAATGCCCTGGGTCCAATCCCCAGTATCACAAAGAAAGAAAGAATATTATGAAGGGGGGGGGGAGCAAAACAATAATGCTTTCCTCAGATTTAGGAAACCAAGGTTAATGACAAGCCTTACCTTATCCTTTCACAAAAGATGATTACTGCACTGTTAATATTGTGTTCTGCTGCCGGGCGTGGTGGCGCACGCTTGTAATCCCAGCATTCGGGAGGCTGAGACCAGAGGATCCGGGTTCGCGGCCAGCCTCAGCTACCTAGTGAGGCACTCCGCAACTTAGTGAGACTCGGTTTCAAAATAAAGAATAGAAAATAGGGCTGGGGGTATAGCTCAGAGGTAGAATGCCCCTGAGTTCAATCCCCAGTACCGCAAAAAAAAAAAAAAAAAAAAAAAATTGTGTTCTGCTTACTGCAAAGGCTGGGAGGCCAATTACAATACATTAGTGTCTGCTAAAACTTGATCTAACCATCTAAATGCCCATCAATAAGAATTTAGTTCACTGACTTCTGGTTCATCTCTATAACCATTTTTTAAAGAGATCTGTATTTATTTGGATGAGAAGTTGCACTGAATAGCATGGACAATATGAATCCCTCTTGCTTAAAAATAAAATGTGTACTTATTCACAACAGAGGTGTTTGAGGGTGGGAAGTGAAGTTATAGGCAATTGTTCATTTTATTTTTTTTTTTTTTTTTTTTTTTTTTTTTTTTTGCGGTACTGGGGATTGAACTCAGGGGCATTCTACCTCCGAGCTATACCCCCAGCCCTATTTTTTATTCTTTATTTTGAAACCGAGTCTCACTAAGTTGTGGAGTGCCTCACTAGGTAGCTGAGGCTAGCCGCGAACCCGGATCCTCCGGTCTCAGCCTCCCGAATGCTGGGATTACAAGCGTGCGCCACCACGCCCGGCTGTTCATTTTATTTTTGATACTCCTCTCCATGTTATGAATCTTTGACATCAAACATGCATTACTTTGAATTCAGAAAGAGAAAAGGATTTCTATTTTGAAAATAAGAGTAACATTTGGTTTGAGGACCAGTTCCTTTAACGACTTGATTTGGGGTCATTGTTACTGTTCTTATGTAATAAGAAATCTCAGCCAAGAGTCCCTATTCCCAACAGAGAGACTTGCCCTCCCTACCCAGGGCCTCTCTTGTTGCCTCCACAGGAAGGTAAATACTACAGCGAGGAGGCGGAGGTGGACCTGCGGGACCCCGGCAGAGACTATGAACTGTACAAGTACACGTGCCAGGAGCTACAGAGGCTGATGGCCGAGATCCAGGACCTGAAGTGCAGGGGAGGCAAGGACGTGGTAAGGAGTGGGACCAGGAGCCACGAACCTGGTGGCTCGCACAGATGAGGCTCTTGGTTTATTTTTATTTTTGTTTTGTTTTGTGGTGCTGGGGATTGAACCCGGGGGCGTTTTACCTCTGAGCTATACTCTCAGCCCTATTTCATTTTTTATTTGGAAACATCCTTGGGTCTCGCTAGGATGCTGATAGCCTTGCTACATTGCCGAGGATATCTTGGGACCTGTGATCCTCCTGTCTCAGACTGGGATTACAGGCGTGCACCACCCTGGCCAGATGGGCTCCTTGTGCACCTAGCAGGGCCCTTCTGATCTTGGTCTTTTGTCTTAGCCACAATCAGGTAGTTGGAGCCTGGAGGTTCCAGAGCCCTGCCTATTAATTTATTGGAACCTATCATCACCACACAATTACCCATCATGGTAATGAAAATACAGGATAAGCTGAGCGTGGTGGCACATGTTTGTAATCCCAGCATTTGGGAGGCTGAGACCCGAGGATCTGGGTTCACAGCCAGCCTCAGCTGCTTAGTGAGGCCTTCCGCAACTTAGTGAGACCCTGTTTCAAAATAGTGAATAAAAAATAGGGCTGGGGGTGTAGCTCAGAGGTAGAATGTCCCCAGGTTCCACCCTCAGTACTGCAAAAAAAAACAAAAAGAAAGAAAGAAAATATAGGACCATTAATTTTTCTTTAATTATAATTCTTTATTTTGGGTAGTACTGGGGATTGAACTCAGGGATGTTAGACCACTGAGATACATCCCCAGTCCCTCCCTTTTTTTTTCTTTCTTTCTTTTTTTTTTTTTTTTTTGTGTGTGTGTGTCATACAAGGGCTTAACATTCTACCACTGAGCTACAGCCCCAGCCCTTTTTATTTTTTATTTTGAAACAGGGTTACCATGTGCTTAGCATAAAATCCTTGATACTCCAAAAAAGGAAAAAGAAAAAAATTAAATGTCAGGCATTTTCCTGTGTGTTGAGAAATGATGGTACATGTAAATTCTTTCGGTCTTATCAACATGGGTATGTGTAAATAAATCACAGAGACCAAAAAATGAAGTTATCATTAATATTCAGTGAGTAAGCCTGACTTTTTTTTTTTGCGGTACTGGGGATTGAACTCAGGGGCATTCTACCTCCGAGCTATACCCCCAACCCTATTTTTTATTCTTTATTTTGAAACCGGGTCTCACTAAGTTGCAGAGTGCCTCACTAGGTAGCTGAGGCTGGTCACGAACCCGGATCCTCCGGTCTCAGCCTCCCAAATGCTGGGATTACAAGCATGCACCACCACGCCTGGAGTAAGCCTGACTTTAAGGACAGAAAAACTAAACAATGTCTGAAAATTAGATGGTTAAGTTAAAAAATAATTCCCTTTTTTCCCACAGTTTATTTGTGCTTATGCTGGCCAGTATTATTAAGACTATTACTTTTTTTTTTTTTTTTTGTACTAAGGATTGAACCCAGGGGCATTCAATCTCTGAGCTACACCCCCAGCCCTATTTTTTATTCTTTATTTTGAAACAGGGTCTCACTAAATTACAGAGGGCCTCACTAAGTAGCTGAGGCTGGCCAGGAACCGGGATCCTCTGGTCTCAGCCTCCCAAGTACTGGGATTACAAATGTGTGCCACCACGCCCGGCTTCTTTTTTTTTTTTTTTTTTGCAGTACTGGGGATTGAACTCAGGGGCATTCTACCTCCGAGCTATACCCCCAGCCCTATTTTTTATTCTTTTTTTATTTTGAAACCGAGTCTCACTAAGTTTCAGAGTGCCTCACTAGGTAGCTGAGCCTGGCCGCGAACCTGGATCCTCCGGTCTCA
>PVLC010048177.1:0-10841 GCA_004027655.1 Graphiurus murinus
CATCTGGGGACCCTCTTATGTCCCATCTACTCCCTAACATCTGCATATTAGGGAGAACATATGTTTCTTTACTCTTTGTGACTGGCTAATCTCACTTAACATAATGTTTTCCAGTTCCATCCATTTCCCTGCAAAGAACATGATTTTGTTCTTCTTTATGGCTGAGTAAAATTCCATTGTGTATATATCCCATAGTTTTTTTAATACATTCATCTGTGGATGGACATCTTGGCTGCTTCCATAGTTTGGCTATTGTGAATTGAGCCGCTATAAACATAGATACACATGCATCGGTCTGATAGTTTGGTTTCCATTCTTTTGGGTATATACCCAGTAGTGGTATTGCTGGGTCATATGGTAGGTTCATTCCCATTCGTCTAAGGATCCTCCATACTGTTTTCCACAGTGGTTGCACAAGTTTGCACTCCCACCAACAATGTGCTTTTATTTAAAAAATGCCCAAAGTTATCATTTTGATTTTTAATCATAATTGAGTTGAAAAAGCATACAAATATCCCTCCTAAGACTATATATTAAGATGAAAACATGGATGGACCAAAAGGCTAAGGTTTTTAATTGAGATTATGTAGCCTGGTGTGGTAGTACATGCCTAAAATCCCAGTACTTGGGAGACTGAAACAGGAGGATCACAGATTTGAGACAGCCTCAGCAATTTAGGGAGACCTTGTTTCAAATTAAAAAATAAAAATAGAGCTATGGGTGTAGCTCAGAGATAATAGTGCCCAGGAGTTCAATCCCCAGTGCCGCACAGAAAATTGTGTTAATTGAAACTCTAATAACTCACAGGAAACAACCAGCCTCTTATAACTTCTCAAGTCAAAAAACCTATTTGCAGACATAGTGATGCATGCCTGTAATCCCAGTAATTGTGATGCTGAGACAGGAGGATCACAGGTTTGAGGCCAGCCTCAGCAACTTAGAGAGAACCTCAGCAACTTAGCGAGACCCTGTTTCAAAATATTTTAAAAAGAGCCAGAGGTTTTGCTCAGAGGTAGAATGCTCCTGCGTTCAGTCCCAAGTACAAAAAAGGTTTTTTTGTTTTTTTCCATTTCCTAAAACCCATGAAATTATAGAAAACAAAATCCCTAAGCCTATTGTGGTGGCGCACGCTTGTAATCCCAGTACTTGGGAGGCTGAGACAGGAGGATCACAGGTTCCCGGCAAGCCTCAGCAACCTCACAAGGCCCTCTACAACTTAGTGAGACCTTGTTTCAAAATAAAGAATAAAAAATAGGGCCAGGGGTGGAGTTCGGAGGTAGAATGCCCATGGGTTCAATCCCCAGTCCCTCAAAAACAAAACAAAACAAAAAAATTCACATCAACTCTTTATTCTCGTGTATGACGAGCAGAACTTGAGAATATGATGAAATTTCACTTATGTGAGTAAGTATGTATGCTGTTACAAAGGAAAGGTGAGATATTTTGTGATGCAATTAATTAAGGTCCCTAATTAGTCCATTTTAAGGTAATCAAAAGGGAGATTTTCCTGGGTGAACCTGACCTAATCAGGTGAGGCTTTAAGCCTGGGATTACAGTTCAGAGATAGCAGCAGTAGCAAATACTTGCCTGCTGATCTTGCAGAAGCAAATGGTCATGTTGGGAAGGGAACCATGTGACAGGTAATAACAGGAAAAGTAAATGCTGAGGGCCTCTTCTCTACAGCCTCAAGACATTGAAATCTGCCATGAACCCACAAGTTTAGAAGAGGATCCTCAGTCTCAAATGAAACCTCAGCCTGACTGACACTTTGGTTGCAGCTTGGTCATACCCTGAGGAGAGAATCAAGCTAAGTGTTTCTGGACTCCTGACCCTGGAAAACTCTGAGATAATAAATATATGTTGCTTTAAATTACTAGTTTTGTGGCAATTTACACAACAATATAAATCTATTACACGAGTTAAGTTCAGTTTCCTGCCTGGCATTCAAGACCAGACACCAGTCCTTATATTCTGCCTTTTGTTCTAGTACAAGCCATTTATCTATACAAGGATTTATAAATATGCAAATCACCCTCCACATGTTTAACCATGCCATTTACCCAGAAAGTGGTGGCACAAAGGAGAGGTTACATGCATGGATCATAGACCAGTGCTGTCCATCAGAAATTTCTGTGATGGAAAAGTTCTATATCTGTGCTGACTCTATGGTAGCCAATGGCCACATGTGGCTGTTAAGCTCTTGAAATATGGTCAGTGTAACTGAGGAACTGAATTTTTATTTTATTTAATTGTTATACTTTTATTGATTCATTATAGTCTTACACAGTAATCTAGTTCATAGTGATAGTGACTTGGTGTTTTATTTAATTTTAGGACAGTTCTAGACTCAGACCATCTGGGTCCAACTCTCAGGTTCATTACTTAGCTGCATGAACATATGTAAGTTTCTACACCTCATGCATTAATTTTGTCATCATTTGGCCAGCCTCACAGAGTGGCTGTAATCATTGAAATTACTACTTCTGAAGTGCTCAAAAGACTGCCTTGGGGTTAGGGGTATAGCTCAGTGGTAGTACACTTGCCTACCATGTTTAAAGCCATGGATTCCATCCCCAGCACTACACACACACACACACACACACACACACACACACACACACACACACACATATTAGTGCCTTATATATAGTGAATGTTGTATATGTCAAATAAGTAAGCTCTATTTCCCTTTTCCCATCTAAATATTATACATTTATTCTTTCAACCCTAAAGATTCTTCCCTCTTCAAATGAAAGATTTTGGATCACTGCAAATCACACAATACTTAATAGGCTTCTACATTTTTTGGCACCTAATTATGTATTTCCTTATATTGTTATTTATATGTGAGTGTATTGTTTGTCTCTCTCCCAAGATCTAATGGTCCTCAATCAAATTACTATATCACGTTACTTGTTTTTAATTTCTCACAGTGTCACATACATCAGTTAAACAGTAAACAGAAGGATCACAGGTTTGAAGACAGCCTCTACAACTTATTGAGATCCTTAGCAACTTAGCAAGACCCTGGTTCAAAATAAAAATAAAAAATAAAAAGAGTAGGGGCATAACTCAGAGGTGGAATGCACCTGGGTCCCATTCCTAGTACTAAAAAAAGACACTCCAATATTTGTTGATATTTGTATAGGCCTTGAATTAGAGATGGAGGAGATATCAAAGACAATAGCATTACCAATACATTTTTCATACAACTAAGATGTTACTAGGCACAAGTAGCATAGTGCTATTTATTTTGTTTTGTTTTTTCTTTTGCCATGCTGGGGATGAAACTTAGAGCCTCACACAAACAGGGCCTTATGCATGCTAAGCATGCACTCTACCACTGAGCTACATCACCCGCCCAACATAGTATCTTAAACATTTTTTCAAGATTCTAGCTTAGGAGACTTGAAAAACAATGGTATGTTTGGAACATAGACTGAAAAGTGCTTAAAGAGGAGAGTGACAATGATTCTGTGAAGGAATTAGACACAAGGAGCTCATAAACAGTTACCAAATCCATTTTCATTATTCAATAAAACACTGAGAGAATGTGATATTATCCTATGTAATGGGTACTGGAGTTTTTTTTAAAGGACAGAGATATCACTTCCCCTCTTGGAAACTAGGGAGAGTCAGAACAAATAGGCTTTGACCCTTTATATCTCAGGGAGGCAAGCTTTGCTGTAAGCTACTATAAAAAAAACTCAAAATGTATTAGAAATTAGTTTTGTTGGACCTAGACCCAACCCCAGAATCTATATGCTGGCCTACTCTATTTCTTCCTTATATTCAGAGAGACAGAGAGCCTCCTACCCATGATTACTGCTCTGACTTTTCTTTGGGATCCTGTCTCGATCTGCCAAATCATTTGAAACTTTTTGCCTCCAAGTGCATGCTTCTAATCCCAGCATTTGGGAGGCTGAGACGGGAGGATCCAGGTTCGTGGCCAGCCTCAGCTATCTAGTGAGGCACTCTGCAACTTAGTGAGACCCTGTTTCAAAAATAAAGAATAAAAAATAGGGCTGGGGTTATAGCTCAGAACCAGAATGGCCCTGGGTTCCATCCCCAGTACTGCAAAAATTTTTTAAAAAAGAACGAGGTTTTCTAATTCTGTCAGAACCTGTACCTTACCTGCTCTCCAGCCAGGATGGTCAACACCATGAAAAAAATACCTATTCCTATAAGGTACTGGAGGGTCTAAAAGTTCTACTTAAAATTTTTTTTTAAAGTCTGTTTACTATAAACTAGGGATCTTGCTTCTTTCTAATCTTATGGAACCTTTTTTCCTTTTTGATTGTAGCATAAAATTCTCATTTTCTTGGCCAGTATACTTTGCTTCAGTATACTCTTCTTTTTAATTTGCTGTTGTCTTGGGCTAGTATCTTGCATGTTTATGCCTTCTGTTCCAGAACATCAGAAGATGATGATTCAGCAGCCAACAAAAAGACCTGACATCCCCATGTCTCCTTTAGACTAGTCAGGATGAGACTTGGGTCCCTGGATAGGCAGGGCAGATGCCGTCTTGTCAGCTGTAAAGAAGCTACAGAAGATGGAACTTCTCCCTTCTGCAACCTCTTAACATTAAGGGATCAAAGTCTCAGGGGGGAAATGATGAAGTGAAATAGAAGAAATAAAAATTTAGGTAGAAAGGAGACAGATTGGGAAGGAAAGGAAAAATAATTTTAAAATCTAGAAAGTTCATCTCTTAACTCAACCCTATAGAGTGTGTGGGATCTTGGGCAGAAGCTTCAATGAGCCCACACCCTTAATCTCAATGGCCTCTCTCCCTATCTGAGATTCCTGAGATGCTTAGTAAGCAAAGGATCCATGAGGAAAAAGGTCAGACCTCAGCCGGCAACCACCGACCCGTCCTTGCTAAGAAACCTGAGGAAGATCTCCTCTGTACCCATCCCTTCTTGGGGGTTCTATAAAAGAACTGAAAAGGCTGCAAAGACCCTCTTGGCCTGGATTATCTCCCCTCTTGATATGGCCTGCCTTCTATAAAACTCCTGCCTTTGTCCCTGAAAAAAATATATATCAACTTCTAATGGGGCTTACTATGTGCCTGTATGTGTGTGTGTGTGTGTGTGTGTGTGTGTGTGTGTGTGTGTGTGTGTACATGGTGCTGGAGATAGGAATTAAACCTAGAGTTTCAAGCATGATAAGCATGTGCTCTACTACTGAGCTATACTTCCAAACCCCAAATCTCCATACAACTATAACTCTAGCTTGAGCCCTGCCTATACTATGATTTCTTGTCTCTAGGCATCCTAACCAACCCTCTCCTTCTTGAACCCTTATTGACTTGGTATATTAAAGTTTTTGCCTTACTCTAGGCACAGAGCTCCAGAGGCTTCCTAAGAAGAGATTTAATGGGGAAGTACAACGGGCTGGAGAGTGGTAAAGATGCTATAGCCATCCCTTTCATACCAAGTCACTAGCTCAATTCTCTGCCACAGTACATGCGACAGTGTCACAAAAGGTCTCCCAAGGAACTTGCTCAAGCTCACACTGGACTTTCTCTTGTAATCAACAAATTCTGGTTTTTGAATGGCTAGAAATATTCTTCATAATTTTAGGAAAAGCCAACGGACTTGTAATGTCAGGCATCTCACTTAGAGCTGAGTGCATTTTTGCATATAATCTTTAACTATCTGGTTGTTTAAGGAAGGAAAAAGAAGAAAGACATATTAAACCCCCCATAGTAAAACAGTAAAGCAGTAATGATGAGGTAGCTTAGAAGTGGAATGTTAGGTATCGGGAGAATTCATAAAAATATAGTTTTAATACAGCCTTTTAAAAAAAAATCTGGAGAGTGTTAGGCCAAACTCCGGAAGAGCTCAGCCCACACCTGCAAAGAGGAGGAGCCAACTTTTCTGTGACCTTCCCCCACCTGAAGCCCACCTATCTGAGAGAGAGAGAGGGGTTGGAGAAGAGGAACCCGCCCTCTCTTATAGCCCGATGCAACCCCGTTATTCGCCCCTTCCTTCCTCCATTGGGGACCTGACCATCAACCCGTCCGGGTAACTGGGGATTTTCCCCTTATCCCTTCCCTCTGGGGACATGCACGTGAACCTGTCCAGGGGATCGTTTTACTCCCCTTCCTGTTTTTTCCTTCCTCCCAGTTCTAAAATAAACCTGCCAGATGTTTTGAATGGTATGTGTTAAAATTCTTTTTTTCACAATATCAAGAACCTGAAATCTTCTTTTGGGAAACACGCGCACCCCATCACATTTTTGGCGAGCCAGCCAGGAGACTCAGACATCTGGCAAGGGGTAAGTGTTCTTTTCATGGGAAAATGTTTGGAAATTTCTTATTTTTGGTAGCTGCCTTATGCACGTGCGGAGATAGTTGGAATTCCCGGGGGAGCTGGGACATGTGTGAGTTAGGAAGTAGAGTGGGAACTTCTAGCTGGCGGCTGACTCAGGCTGCATGCCGACACCGGGCCAAAACCCCGAGATCGGTCAGCGCAGCGCCGCCGACCTGGGACTCCATGCCGATGGAGTCTCGAGTCTCTCCGAGTTTTTTTTTTGGCCCCGGGCCACGCGGCCTCGGGCCGCCACGGACTGCCCCGGGCCTCTCGGCCTAATAGAGATGTAGCCAGTGAGCGAAACCCATGCTGGGGTTGTTAAAAGAAAACCACCAGCAAAATGGGACGCGAGATCCGCTCACTCTCCCCTTTCTTTCCTCCCCGAAATCTTTCTTGAATTAGCCGTTTCACCCGTTTCCCTAAAATGGCTGATTAAGCCGCCGGAGCACAATGGCATGGGGTAAAGCACATGTGATCCTTAAGGTTGTTTCGTCCCACTGCCTTAAGAAAATTGTTTTTTTGTCGCAGGTCTGGTTTTTTTGGTTCTTTCTTTTACTTTTCCTACAAAACGGCCCGAAAGCATGGTATGGGGGTAACATTTTTTTGGATCGGTTTTGTGGGTCTGCTTTGTTTCTAACCAGTTTCAATTTTTCTTTTCCCCTCCCATGTTTGCAACTGGTAGTTTCTAAATTGTTTTATTTTTCATTGCGCTAGATAAGCTGGGTGACCACGTGGTGCCGGAGTTGGGAGCCATTTTTTAAGGGCTTACGGTGATTGCATCACTTGGTCTTACTGGCCACATGGTTTATGGGGATTGCATCAGCTCAGTCTTTCATAAGATGGCTGTGCCGCCGCGCCGTCACGTCACAAGAATGCGACACGCAGCCACGTCATCACAGGGCGACTGCGCCAAGATGGCAGCGCCCAGGCTGCACGCATACACATGACCACTAGATGGCGATCGTGTATTTTTTCTTTTCGCGGATTAACTTGAGTAAATTGATTTTTTTCCCTCCTATATTTAAAATTGTTTTAAAGAAAACACGCAAATGGGATTTATGTCTTTTCAACAGGTACAACTAGAGGGGAAAGGACTTTTTTCCTTTATTCTCCCTTTCTACCTCAGAAAACCTCCTCACTTGCAATGTTTAACAGTAAAGAGCCTACAGTAAATAAAATACAAACTGGTAATTTTAAATGTGATATTGTAATCCCGTGTTAACATTTGATTTGTTTTATCTAGAATATGTCCTCGAGTCTTCGGAAAGAACCTTTGCAACCTTTGCAAGTTATAAGAAGGGATTTTTGTTTTGATTAAGTGCTTTATAGGGAGAGAAAATTTTGGTTTTTGGGTTTTGGGTTTTTTTTTGTTTTGTTTTGTTTTGTTTCTATAATTGCCTTTTTAGAAAGACCCTGAGCAGGCTTAGGGATCTGGATAAAAGCAATAAGTCTAGTCTGATAGATGTTAAATGTATTCTGTCAATGTAAGCAAGATTTCGTTCTGAATCCGATAGAGACAAGTTCCGTAAATCCGCCTGTAGGGGCATACTTGGGACGCTGAGTATGGCTGCTTTACAGATGAATTTCGCCCTACCCCTTTTATTTATGCGGACGCATATTAAATAAAGAGCGGGTAGATGACTTAGACTGTAGCCTCATTGGAAGGGACGCCGCCCAGTGGGAGTTTTACAGAAAAAGGAACTCAGGAGCTGCGCAGCATAATAAAGACATATTAATCCGATTTTAAATCATTTTCTTCCGTTTTGATCGTGTTTGTTTGTTAAAGCCTTAGTTTTGTTGTTGTTTTCTTTCTCTCCAGAGTTTACTAAAGGAATCCCTCGAGGTACATAAGATTGACAACGTCATGGGTAATTCTACCTCTATTCCCAAAGACTCTCCCCTTGGGTGTATACTAAATAATTGGGATAATCTTACAGTAGAGGCCTTATCAAAGGAGAGGCTTATCTATTTCTGTAATACACTCTGGCCTCAATATAAATTAGAAGGTGGACTAAAATGGCCCGAAAACGGGACCCTACATTATGATACTATAAAGCAGCTTGATTTGTATTTTCAGCGAGACAATAGGCATACAAAAGCATTCTACCTGCAGGTTTTTATGGCTCTCTACTATAACCCAAAGTTGCGTAAAGGTTGTAGATTTCAGCATGCAGAAGCTTTCCAAGCAGTAAAAGGCGAGCCAGACCCGGTGGAAGACCTATTATTAAGTGCTCCAAATAGGTCTCCTCCACCATCTGCAGCTGAAACTGTAGAGCTTAGAGCTTCTACACAGCCCCCTATAGGAGCCTCTGATCAAAATGCAACTGTAGAGACTATAGCGTCTCCACAGCCTCCTGCAAGGGCCTCTGAGCATAACTCAGCTGCAGAGCTGACAGCACCCCAGAGTCTCCTGTAGAAATCTCAGAGCAGGACTCTACTGGCTCATTAAGCCCTCCGGTAACCCCTCTTGCCAGACCACCTCCCTATAATCCTATTTATCCTCCACTTCCAAAGGAGGCTAGCCCTGCGGGCACGACAAGAAGTGGTGCACATTACCATCCAATTAACGTTCAGCCTTCAAATATGTGTCCGCTTCGCGAGGTGGCAAATGGGGAACAGAGTATTTTAAGGGTTCATGTCCCTTTTTCTATGAGTGAACTAGGTCATTGTAAACAAAAATTGGGCGATTTCTCAGAATATCCCGACAGATTCATAAGTGAGTTTCAAAACATAGCTGTTATGTTTGAGCTCACATGGATGGATCTTCAGGTGATTCTTTCAACTGTCTGCACTTCTTTTTTTTTTTTTTTTGCGGTACTGGGGATTGAACTCAGGGGCATTCTACCTCCGAGCTACACCTCCAGCCCCATTTTTTATTCTTTATTTTGAAACCGAGTCTCACTAAGTTGCGGAGTGCCTCACTAGGTAGCTGAGGCTGGACGCGAACCCGGATCCTCCGGTCTCAGCCTCCCGAATGCTGGGATTACAAGCATGCGCCACCACGCCCGGCTAACTGTCTGCACTTCTGATGAAAGGAATCGTATACTGGACGCAGCACGAGTACATGGTAATGAAGAATACGCTCGAGATTCAGCACTGCCTACAGGAGTGGACGCTGTTCCTAGTCAGAACCCTAACTGGAATTATCAGACTGGTAGTAGTGATATTAGAAAACGAAATTACATGATCTCATGTTTGGTTGCAGGAATGAAAGCATGTATAAATAAGCGTGTTAATTATGATAAGTTGAGAAGTGTAGTCCAGGGAGAGGATGAAAATCCTACTATGTTTCTGGGACATTTAACTAAGACACTGCGTAAATTTACTCATATTGACCCAGACTCATATGAAGGGCAAATATTATTGGGGACTCATTTTATTAGCCAATCAACCCCAGATATTAGGAGGAAACTTCAGAAACAGAGAATGGGACCCCAGACTCCCATTAATATGCTTTTAAATCTGGCCTTCGGGGTTTACAATAACAGAGACAGGGAAGCTGAAATGATGTACCAAAGGGGGCAGTCGCAGACACAGGAACCCCCCCACCAAATTGCCCTAGCATTAGGCAATAGAATACCACCACCTCAGGGTTACCGAAAGGCCCCTTCAAAACAGAGGAAAAGGGACTGGAGGCCTGGCAATTGTCGTTATTGCAAGGAGCCTGGGCACTGGATTAAGGACTGCCCTAAGCGGGATCCATCCCCACCTGGGCTGTGCCCCCTCTGCAAAGAGGAGAAACATTGGAAGCAAGATTGCCCTCGCCTCCAAAGGGAGGCGAGGCCATCTGCTCCTATGATGGCTGCCCTAGACGACTGAGGCTGCCCGAGGCTCAATAAGGCCCCCCCTGACCAACCCTCTAACCAGCTGGACATCACGATGGACAAGCCTCGGGTGACTCTTGAGGTGGCAGGTCAAAATATAACTTTTCTTTTAGATACGGGGGCGAAGTTCTCTGCTCTGCTTGCCTCACACGGGCCTCTTTCAGATAAAACCTGTTTTATAACTGGAATTGATGGCGTTCCGAAGGCCAGAAGGTTTACAATGCCTTTAACATCTAGGTTTGGAGAGTTAGTTTTGACCCAAACCTTTGTAGTTCTGCCTGAGTGCCCCACTCCTCTATTAGGAAGAGATTGCTTATCTTCATTGGGAGCAACTCTTAATTTAACCCCAAAGTATTCTTCCCCATTCTTAGGGGCATTAATAGAAAACCCGGTAAAGGACAGAAATATACCTAAAGATATTTTATGCCAGGTAGATCCTCAGGTCTGGAATAATGAAGTCCCAGGAAGGGCAATTAATGCTCAACCTGTCCTTATCTCATTAAATGGAGCAGGCCAGCTGCTGCCTCAGTTTCCTCATTCTGCAGTCCGCACTGGAAGCTTAAACAGAAAAGACAGACACACACACACACCTTGCAAGGGGAACAAATGTTCAACTTTATTGAGCAACCTTTGTGACATAAATACTGAGGGCCAACCTTGAGTACCCCCATAGACCCCAAAACCCAGATGACGCAGCATCAAG
>PVLC010048178.1:0-10862 GCA_004027655.1 Graphiurus murinus
GATTTGTCTTAATTTCTTATAAACTCAGCAATGCATTTAAAACTGCTTCAACTATTTTTATCTAGCATTCCCGGGTGTTTTATGACCAGTGGCTTTCAGGATGTTTAATCTCCATATGCTAAAAATGGAAATCCTATACATCTTTCTCGAAGGTTATCATATTTATTTCTCAGGAAGTGCTCTTCTTTAATGTCTTTCACTCCTTTCCATCTTACTATATTTCTCTCTTCTGTCCTTCCTCTTCATTATTATTTTATCTAATAAACATTAGATTTTATTTAGTGAACAGTTTGTTTGCTGAACTTACTGGATCTGGAACATAATTAGAGAAGCTCCTAAATCACAGTGCTTCCTTGGCTACATAATGTGAATGAATTAAAATTGTCTTTTGAAAGAATCCAGGAGAAATTGTGACAACAGATTCTAGGACATTCCAGAGCAGGATTGTGGCTGCCTTAATTACTAGTGAATCCACACAGCTGCTTTGTGATACTGGGCAAGTCACTTTACATCTTTCAGCCTCAGTTTCCTCACCTGTAAAATGGGGATAAAGACAGAGTTCATTTTATGTGTAGGTTATTTCATATATAAATTTCATATGAAGATTATTTCATATGAAACACAAAGAACAATCTTATCTTAGTAAGTTTCCAATAAATGGTAGGTTTTTAAAATATTATACTTCTGCCAAGCCAGGATATATAGAAATTGAATGTTGGCGTGATCTTAGCATAATGTACCAGAGCATTTCTATTTAGTGATCTCTGTCATTCTACTGACACTTTGGTTGTCCCTTTCAATGCATGTTAAACTCTCCTCATCCTTATATTTAAGCAACATCTATTTGTCTATCTATCTATCTATCTATCTATCTATCTATCTATCTATCTATCATCTATCTTCTATCATTTACCTATCTATCATCTACACACACATGGATATACATATACATACATATATGTATGTATTTAAGAAAGAAAAATTATATTTAAAAAATCAAATGTAATTAAGAAAAAAACCCTCTGATTTGTTTAAGCCACAGTTTGATTACATTTTCTATTACTTGCAGCCAAACCCAATTCTTAACCCACACAGAATTTGAGCCAGAAGCACCTGCCCAGCATTAACTGATCATTCTTCCTCACGTCAACTTCCAATCCAAAATCAAACCAATGCAAAATAAAATAAAATAATGAACCTTTAAAACAAAACTTGAACCACTGCAATCTGTTCTCTGTCGCCTGGCATGTACAACTATTCATCATACAAATAAAAGCAAATTCTTGTTCTCCTTAGAAGAGGACTTACAAAGTCTCAGCTACCCATTTCCAAGTCCAGATATCTGGATGTAGTTCATTCTTATTGCAGTTTTGTTGCAAGCTTGTATTAGTATTTTGTAACCTATGCTGTAAACCTTGAAGTTTACTACCTTCAATGTTTACTTCTGATATAATTATAATTATATATATCAATTATATATATATAATTATATATATATTATATAATATATATATTATATATATATCAGTAGGTAACAAGAGAGAGAGAATAAAAGAAAATCAGTCACCACATGTAAATGTGTTAAAATTAGGTTAAATGTATGGATCTGAATATATGGGAAACTATTTTAGTTCTTTTTCTGAAGAGCCAAACCTTACATTCCCATGGAGGACAGAAGACTGAATTCCTTGCCCACCACTGTTGCCTTCCTTTTCTTCCTTCACATCCAACTCTTGTGTGGATATGTATTATTCATGCCACTTGTCTTCATCTGTACTGCAGTGTTGTGGAGGAGCATGGTTTAAAAATGTATATATTACCTAGGTGTGGTGGCACATGCTTTTAATCATAGTACTTGGAAGGCTGAGACAGAAGGATTGCAGGTTCGAGGCCAGTCTTAGAAACTTAGTGAGGCCCTCAATAATTTAGTGAGGGTTTAAAAATGAAAAAATAAAATAGGGCTGGGTTATTGGCTGAATATCCTTGTGTTCAGTTCCCAGTGCCATACAAACATATATACACACCGTATATATTATTCTTTGGGCTGGTAAATAGATATTGTTCTTTGGGTTGGTAAGACTCACAATGTAAAAAACTATTAAAATATAGAAATACTGTGCGAAAGTTACAGGGCAGCCACAAGTAACATGGTCACTATACGCCTGTTTTGACAACAATATAGTCTTTGAATTTTTTATTTTTTAACTTTTTATTGAGGTCAAATCATTTAACATAGAACTGACCATTTAATGACATTGAGTTCATTCACAACATTGTACAACCACCACCTCTGTCGAGTTTCAAAACATTTTCATTACCCCAGAGGAAAACTGCAGGCCATTAAAGAGCCAATCCCTGCTCTCTCCTTCTCCTAGTTCCTGGAGAAGGGATCAGTTCTCTTTCTCTATGGATTGACCTGGTCTGGATATTTCACATGTGTGGGTCGTATCATATGAGGCCTTATAAGTTGGGCTTCCTGCATTTAGAATAATGTTTTTAAGGTTCATCATGTTGTAAGTAAGGATATGTTGTAGCTAAGGATATGTTGTTAAACTCACGGTCATACTTGGGCTTTCCTCTAAGAGTTAGGGCTCAGTTTTTAATTTTCCAGTGAAGCTTTGCACTGAGTCTTTGTAACCAAACAAGGTCTTCAGTTTGATTATATTATTTGCTCCAGGAACCCATGCATTCGGGTGCTTGGGATCTGGTGTTTGGAATGAAATGGAAACAGGTAATTTCCTGTTTAACCATACCATTATTTTCAATCTTCATTTTAGGATTTCAGTTACTGAGTAGAGAAAGTAAGGAAAGTTAATGCTATAGAAAATGAAGAAAGACAAGAGGAAAAGAAAACAAGTGAGTCCTCCCATGACAGTTTACATAACTGTTTTAAAGTGCAGGACAGAAATTGTCAATAAAGAGAATGAGAGTTCTTTTTCCTTTTATTTCTCCAACTTGACAAAATGGTGCATGTTCAATTCATCAAAAAGCTTTAGCCAGTTGTCCTCGTAGGCTGGTTTCAGCACTGTCTGGAACAAAGGGGCATTAATAGCTGGTTTAAGTGACTCACATTCTGTTTTAAAAGGTGAAAGATTTATATGATTTGAAGAGAAAGCAGAGGATCACATTCTGTCTTATACTTTTCCAATGACCAGTTTATTCCTTAAGGACCAGTATTGAGCTCGGTCTTTCAATTTCTCTCCTTTCTTTTTAAAAAATGGGATGATAATATTTGACACCAACATAGCTCACATGTACTACATAATTAACAATTTGACCTAAATTATACTCACGGCTTGGAGAAGGGCAATTCTGAAAGGAAATGGTTGCTTGCTTTGTGTAGGGGTGAAGATGAAATAGTTTCTTTTTGTCTTAGAACACGTATTGGCAGAAATTGTAAACCAGGGAGATATTTAATTTAAAAGATAATTTGGAGCCAGGCGTGGTGGTGCATGCTTATAATCCCAGTCTTTGGGAGGCAGAGACAGGAGAATTGCAGGTTTGTGGCCAGCTTTAGCAACTTAGTGAGGCCATCTGCAACTTAGTGAGACCCTGTTTCAAATATAAATAAATAAATAAATAAATAAATAAATAAATAATAAATAAATACAATAGGGCTGGATGTGTAGCTCAGAGGTAGAATGCCCCTGGGTTCAATCTCTAGTACCACACAGACACAGACACAGACATACACACATACACACACACACACACACAGACACACACACACACAGATAATTTGGGAGTTAGTAAATTAATTAAAATCCTAGATAAAATCTTAATGTAGTATTCTGAAGTGATTAGGAAACTTGGTAGAGGAGAGTTTCTATGTTAGTATGTTCAAACAAATCCATTTGTCCTGATACCATCATTTAGTCAAAACTAACTTAGCTAAATGACCATTATCCTTTATTTTTTTTTCCTGTTTCTTTTTGTCTTGATTTTAGAAGTAGTACATGCACATTGTATTATACTCTTAAAAACTCAGACAATGATGTAAGCACATTCAATAGTAATCTCTCCCCTACGCAATGTGATCATTACTATTATTCTTTTTTGTATCATTTTCTTCCAATGATATTTCAATTTACATATATAATTCTTGTTACTCATCTGCCAAGAGGAGGATGAAGGTCCTTTCAGCAGAAAGGCTAAGACACTTTTGATTTCAGTATAGGATCTCAAAGTCAATGACAAGACAGGCTTAAAAGATAGGCTTTCTCCAGGAAGAAACATTTTCAAATTAAATAGCCTTGATTTTACATATCAAAAGTAAAGTTCAGAGTTCAATCAGAGTTTTATTCAAACCACACAAAGGGGCAGAAGTCAAAAATAAAACATGGCAAGTTCCTGCCTAAGTAGGGAACTCAGGGGGAGCTGGAGGAGGGTGGATGGGTGGAGAGGCTGGGGTGAGGTCACTCTGCTTGAGTTCTTTCTGGGTCTCCTCCTTATTCCCAAGACTGCCTGTCCTCAGTCCTGCAGTGCTGAGAGGGCTGGCAAGATGACAGAGATTCAGATGGAGGCCCCATGCTGTGGTCAGAATGGTGCTCTGGAAAGCAGGAGGGCAGAAGCTCCCAGGGCAGGCTGGGTCAGGGCACGGACTGGCACGTGTGTTGGGGTCACTGTTATGAGGAGCTAACTCCTGCCCAAGCTGAAATGGATGGGAACTGGTTGCCAGATTTCAAGTCCCCATTTATTTCTTAATTCCTAGAAGTGGGATTTCTGGGTCAAAGGATATGAATATTTTAAGAGCATTTGATGCATACTGTCAATTTGCTTTTTCAGAAAAGAGATTCTAGTATCCTTGGGATTATATTTCACTAACTCTTTATTAGTACTGGCAATATCTTCTGAAGTCTTTGCCGATTCAATATATTGTTTTAATTTGCAATTTTATAACTTCTAAATTTGAAGTTTTCCTGTTTCTCTAGATACTTTTTTCCCCTCATTTACGAAGTTTTTCTTCTGAATCACTTCTTACTTATTTTCTACTGAAGTGGTTGTGTCTTCCTAAGCTATAACATTCTTTACTATGTATGGATATTAATGCTTTGTCCACAATGATTATCTCAAGTAACTTTGTACTGCTTTTCTTTTATCTTGTTTTTTAATGGACTTTCTGGTGTCTAGAATTTGTAAATTCTTGTTTTATTTTGATAAATTTCTCATTTATTTTACTTAATTAGAAAATCCTTTCCCTTCCTAAGGTTAATTAAATATGTCTCAACATTTTTCCTAGATGTTGGTGAGTTTAAAAAGTACAGATCTTTATATTTTTATCCAAATTCCCCAGATGTTATATTTCACACATTTGTATCTTTTTCTCTTTCTAGCTCTGTATCTATATGTAAACATGCAGGTAGATACAGAGCCTCCAAATAATTCATTATGCATTTCCTAAAATGCAAATATTATCCAGGCCCTTTGCCTTTATGACTACCTACATCTGAACATGATTCAGTGGGTCAATATTTCTCTTGCATATATGACCCAGAAATGAATATGTTATTCATGAGGTCGTAGTAATATTATCAAAAGTAAGAGCCTGGTGTGGTGGTGCACACTTATAATCTCAGTACTTGGGAGGCTGAGACTGGAGGATCTGGGTTTGCGGCCTGCCTCAGCTACTTAGTGAGACCCTGTTTCAAAATAAGGAATAAAAAATAGGGCTGGGGGTAGGGGTGTAGCTCAGAGGTAGAATCCCCCTGGGTTCAGCCCCCAGTACCACACAAACACAAAAAAAGTAAGAAATTAACCCTGATAAAATAGTTATCTAGAAAACTAACCTTGATAAATAATTATCTAATATATAGACTTATTCAAATTTATCCAATAATCATGTAATTCTTTAATAGCAACATAATTTCCCACAGTATAGAACCCAATCAAGTGCTGGTGCTACTTAGTTGTAATGTCTAGAATTTATTTTACAATGTGAGACACATCTTAACCTTTATTATTTTTCTAAGTAGTTTTCTGAGTCATTTGTTGAATGGTCAATTGTTGGGAGAATTCCACATTTCTTTGTATGTCTCAAGCAGAGAGAGGAACTGTCTTCGTTCCTATCTTGTTGAGGGTGTTTGTACAGCCAGCAGAGTTGGAAGGCCCAGGTATTGTCTCCTGGAACAAAGGCAGGTATATTTATTGTCCAGTATAAAAGGCTCAAGTTCTCTAAGATCAGAGTTTGCTTCTGGAATGCAACCCACCTCATTTGAAGGTGTGGCCTGGCGCTTTTTGTGTTGCCCTGTGGGAATTAGGGTTCAGGGAAACAAACACTCTTACCTGGCTACTGTATTTGCTGTGAGTAATAAAACCCATTGTCTCCAACCCAGGAGTCTTGTGTCTTCTGCTTGACACTGTGGCAAAGGAACATGTTACCTTGCAAATAGGATAAAATCTCAGACTCTTCGCAGTTCTTAACATTTGCCTTTTGTCCAGCTTTATGCTACATCATCTCTGTATCTGTCTTCAGAACTGGTAAGTATGAATTACTGTTACAATTGTAACTCTAGTTTTACAGCCAAAGTAAGCATAGAATTACACTCTTAGCTTAGGTAGTACACCTTAAGAGGGCTTCCCTGGGGAATCAAAGGTGGTTTGATTGACTATAAGCTTCACCTGAATTGGCAGCAATCTGAGGTTGCTGAAAAGAATGATATTCTCAAGCTATATTTGAAGGAGGACATGTACAAGGAAAGTATATGTGACAGCAGCAGTCAGATCACATCTGGAATCTCGTATTCATTTCTGGATTGGACTTACATGACAATCATTATCATTATTATTCTTTTCTTTCTTCCAGCTCTATTGTGGTATAATTGACAAATAAATATATTAAAGGTATGCAAGGTGATATTATATATATTCTTTAATTAACAATCACATATATATGTGATTATCACAATCAACCTAATGTATCCATCACCTCACCTAGTTATAATTTTCACTTTTTGGTGAGAACACTTGAAATCTCCTCACTTTGTGGATTTCAAGTATACTATACATCAAGTATTACTAACTCTAGTACCATGCCATGCATTAGGTCTCCTGAACTTACTCACTTTGTACCTATTTTCACCCTCCCCTTCACCCACCATCCTCCTTTTGCTGGCCCTCCAGCTCCTGGTAGCCGCTCTTCTATTCTTTATTACTATGAATTAGAAAAGTTTTAAAATTTCACCTATCAGATGATACTTGCAGTATTTATTTTTCTCTATCTGGCCTATGTCACTTAGCATAAAACTTTCCAGATTCATCCAAGTTGCCATATAGCATAATTTCCTTCTTTTTTAAAGGCTGAGTAATATTCTGTGTGAATGTGTGTTCACATTTTTAAAAATCTATTTGTTGATGGACACCGATGTTGTTTCCATAACTTTGGCTGCTGTGAATAGTGCCATAATGGATAAAGCAGTGCTGGTATCTCTTTGCAATAGTGGCAGGAGTGTGGCGCTGGGGTATGGGTGGTGTGGCATCCATTCCTTGGGGTGGAGGCACCGCCATTGCCCTGTTGGTAGCAGTGTGCGAGGTTCAGGTGCCTGTGGAGCAGCTGGAGAGCTGACGGCTAGAGCATGGGCATGTGTGGAGCTCTGGTAGCTTCAGGGTGCCTGCAGTTTCTTGCTGCATGGTGGCACTCCATCTTTTTTCAGGCTCCCTGAGCACTGCAGAGCTAGGATCTGAGCAGGGATGGCCCATAGCAGTGGTGGCCCCAGGGTTCAAGGTGCTAGTGTGTGCTGAGGTACAGCAGAGCTGGAGTTTGGTATGTGATGTCAATGGAGCCACCATGGAGGTGGGTCCTGGGCAAGTGGGCAGTGGCACTCATCCTGCGGATGTGTAACAGCAGCTCCTTCTTGGAGGAGGCTCAGTAGTGTCTCCTTCACTGAGGATCCCCCACAGAGATGACTGCTGGTTACCTCAGTGGAGAAAGCTGCTGGTGTCTTCTACTAAGCAGGCTGCTGGGGTCCAAGCCCAAGAACAGCAAGGGGTGCTCTGCTGTGCAAACCCCGGGTGACAGTGGATGTCTCAGGAGCTGAGGTCCTCCACATATCTGGCCACTGTAAACCATGGTGGTACCCACCACATGGGTGATACTGATCTCCATACTTATGCTTTATTTCTAGAGAACTCTAGATGTCTCAGCTATACCCTGCTCCCCAGTAAACTTTTCTGTGTGGTTAGTTTCTGTTTTTTTGCTCTGCTGAGTTTCTTCTTCTTCTTCTTCTTCTTCTTCTTCTTCTTCTTCTTCTTCTTCTTCTTCTTCTTCTTCTCCTCCTCCTCCTCCTCCTCCTCCTTTTAATATATACATATATTTTTGTTGGTACATTGTAAATACATCATAGTGAAGTTCAAAGTGATACAAAATATATGAATTCAGACCTTGGTGTTTCTCTCCAGACCCCTCCTTGCTACCCACCCGTCCCCATAAATGTTAGTGAGATGGGTAGGGATACCTTTATATATGGACATAGCATTATTTGAATGGCTTCCTTCATCAAGCCTCCTTTCCCTCTCCTTTTCCCCCTCTCCCAAGTCCCTTCTGCTATTCTACTGGTCTCTCTCCTCATTTATCTAAAGTCTCCTTTGTTTCCTATTTTCTCTGTAGCTTCCACATATGAGAAAAAACCTTTGACTTTCTGAGACTGGCTGATCTCACTTAGCATAATATTGCCTAGTTCCATCCATTTCCCTGCAAATGAAATAATTTTGTTCCCTATGACTGAATAAAACTTCATTGTGTGTATATGCCATATTTTCACATTTTCTTTATCAATTTATCTTTTGACAGGCACCTGGGTTGGTTCTATCATTTGGCTATTTTGAACAGTGCAGCTATAAACATGGATATAGATGCACAGTTAAAAATGCTATATTCATAGATATAGCATTCTGACTTTAATTCTTTTGGAAAGGTACAGAGGAGTGATATAGCTGGGTCATATGGTGACTCCATTCCTAGTCTTTTGAGGAACCTGATCTTTATAGTGGCTGTACTAATTTGCAATTCCACCAACAGTGTATGAGTTCCAGTTTCCTCATATCCTTGCCAGCACTTATTATCATTCATATTCTTGATGATAGCCATTCTAATTGGAGTTAGATAGAACCTCAGTGTTATTTTGATTTGCATTTCCCTGATTGCTAATGATGTTGAATATTTTCCATACTTATTGGCCACTTCTATTTCTTCTTTTGAGAAGTACCTATTCAGTTCAATTGCCTTTTTGTTTTTTTGGTTGAGTTATTTGTTTTTTAGGATTAAGTTTTTAAAGTTCCTTATACATTTTAGATATTAGTCTTCTATCAGAGAATTAACTGGCAAAGATCTCCCATTCTATAGGTTCTCTCTTCAGACTCTTGTTTACTTCCTTTGCTGTTATTCCTGGGGCCCCATAGCTATTTTTCTTCATGGTTAGCTATTTAATTGTTATTTTTGTTTGCTTGTTTTTGAGATGGGATCTCACTATATTTCCCAGATTGGCCTTGAACTCCTGGGCTCAATGAATCCTTCCTGGGATGGGACGACAGGCACACACCATGGCAATGAGGCTTGCTATTATTATTGCTATTTTTTGTGCGCAAGGTTGGGGGAAGAAGGTTTGTATCTACTACTATGCCTTCTTGCTTAGAGAATTATTATTGACACATCAAAGAAGTCCACATGCAGGTGATCAGAATTGTAAAGAGCAGCTGGGCATGGTAATGATAATCCCAGTACCTGGGAGGCTGAGACAGGGGGATTGCAGGTCCATGGCCAGCTTCAGTAACTTGGTGAGACTCTCTGAAATTTAGTTAGACCCTGTTTTAAAAACCTCAGAGTGTAGCTTAGAGGTGGAAAGCCCCTGGATTCAATCACTAGCAACACACACACACACACACACACACACACACACACACACACACAAAATTAAAGAGCTTGGAAACTATGGGGCCTGAAGAATGAATAAAGGAAATGGAAATGATAAACTAGGAAAAGAAATATTGGGGGAAGTATGTAATAAATGTCTTCAGGTAGAAGTACCACTGAGTAAGTTTTTTAGGGATGCAGAATTTTAACTCTTTGGAACGAAAATTGTTCTAACAATTCTAGAGATCAGAACTTCCATAGACACTAAAAATATGTGGACTCTCCCCTGCCTGCCCCCACCACCCCAGCACTCTTCAGAAAGTTTGGGTCTTGGAACTTGTTTTAGGGGACACAGGAGCATTGAGTGGGGAGTTGGAAAGAATGATGTCTCTGGTCCCTCCTAGTTTTGACACAAATGAGTGCTACAAAACATTTTCCCAGCTCTGGGTCTCATCTTAAATGGTCTTTGGAGAGCATTTTAATAAACAGCTCTACTTTACTGATCCTGGCTGCCTTGTCTGGGTCTGAGTCAGGGCTCATTATTCAGAAAACCAGTCTACATACTCTGTTGCTCATCCTGTGGGGCTCCTGGGAAACAGTTCGAAGATATAGAGTAAAGCTAATCCTTTTCTTCTGTTAGCATTGAAATGATTTAGATCAGTTTTTAATTTCTATGCTGTTTTATCTATTAAATAGAGGAACACACATATATGTGTGCAAGGGTGCCTGAGTGATTTCAAAAGTGATACCTCAATTTTTTTTTTCATAGGTCAAAGTTGGGTTTGATTGATTCTTAAGTTAGTGGTGGATTAGGGCAGTGTTAGGGGAAGGAAGGGCATGTTGAGAATTCACTACTTGTAACATGATTGATGGCCCATGTAGGTGGGGTGGAAGAAAAAAAAAAGGAGCTGAGAACCTTCACAGAAGGCTGGAAGGCTACCTATGGCATCTTGTTTGGCATAGGCAGTAAAAAGGCACTGTGAACTGGGCGTGGTGGCGCACGCTTGTAATCCCAGTA
>PVLC010048179.1:0-10821 GCA_004027655.1 Graphiurus murinus
AACACGGGTATGCATATATTACTGTAGTTCCCTGGTTTTAACCTCTTGAGAAAGATACCCAGGAGTGGTATAGCTGGATCATATGGTATATTCACTCCCAGTTTTCTAAGGAATTTCCACACTGATCCCCATAACAGCTGAAATAGTTTGCAATCCCACCAACAGTGTAGAAGAGTTCCTATTTCCCCAGGTCCTCACCAATATTTATTCTTATTTTACTTCTTAATGATTGCCATTCTGATTGGGGTTAGATGGAATCTCAATATAGTTTGATTTGCATTTCCCTGATTACTAATGTTGTTGAACATTTTTTCGTGTATCTATTGGCCATTTGTATCTCTTCTTTTGTGAAGTTTCTATTCAATTCAGTTGCCCATTTCTTGATTGGATTATTTGTTTCTCTAGTGTAAAGTCTTTTAAGTTCTTTGTATTTTCCAGGTATTATTCCTCTGTCAGAGAGATAGCTGGTAAAGATCTTCTCTTATTCCATAGGCTTTCTCTTTAGATTCTTGATGGTTTCCTTTGATGTGTAGAAACTTCTTAGTTTAATGCCATCCGACTTATTAACTCTTGTTTTAATTTCCTGAACTTTGGGGGTCTTGCTGAGGAAGTTTCTACCTATGCCTATATGTTGGAGTGTTCAACCTATTCCCTCCTTTAGTAGTGTCACAGTCTCTGGTCTAACTACCATGTCTTTGATCCATCTTGAGTTGACTCAGTCTTGATAGGTGCTGTTTGTTCCTCTGGATTGCTGCCGGAATAGATGGGTTCAGTTGTAGCAACGATGTCCAGATCCAGCCGGGTCCCTGTCAAGCATGGAGTGAAATGCAACTACTTTCACTGATGGTCTGTAGTCGCCAACCTCACAACATTCCACAGTTTCTTCCTGGAAGTCTCTGGAAGCTGCGGTGCTGGCAGCTGCCAGCTCTGGTGTCTGTTCCCCAGCTGTAGAACAGAGACCTTTTACAGTCCTCTGCTATTTTTTCTAGTTCTGGTTCCTCTGCTTTTCAACTTTCATTTTCTTGTTAAGTTTTTCTCTGCTTTTCATTCCTTGCTAAGAAACCGACTTCCCGGTGACTGAGTTCCAATTCTCAGCATACCTGAATCCTGCTGTATTCCTCTAAGTGGCCACCTTTTCTCCCTTTATTTTCTGTTTTGAAACAGAGTCTTACCAAGTTCCTGCAAATCACACTGTATTGCTGAGGCTGTCCTCGAACCTATGATGCTCCTGTATCAGCTTCCCAAGTACTGGGATTACAGGCATGCACTACCATGCCCAGCTAGCAGACTCTTTAAAAAATTCCTAATCTGCTCTGTCAAGCTTCCCATCCACAGAATGTAGGTCTTGACAAAACAAGAATACTTTTAACATTTCTCTATTACCCTCTGCAGGCTTTGTTGAAATCTAGTTCTACAGGTTAAAGGTGGTCATCTCTTTTCCCAAGACTTCTATTTTAAACCATTTATTCAGGAAAAGATACAGAATTTTATAGGTTCTCATTTACATAATTTCTGTCAAATTATGCAAAAGCAAATACAGAGCATATTGTATAGAAGAGTAAGTATACTAAATTAATACATGCACATATGGAGATAGATATATTCTCTTTTTATTTTTTATTTTTTGGTACTGTGGATTGAACTCAGGGGCATTCTACCTCTGAGCTACATGCCCAGCCCTTTTAATTTTTTATTTTGAAACAGAGTGTCATTAAGTTGCTGAGGCTGGCCTTGAATCTGTGATACTCCTATTTCAGCTCCCATGTACTGGGTTTACAGGTATTTATCACCATGCCTGGCTTAGATATCCATATAAATTTTAAATTATGTGTATAACTTACTATTACAATTTAAACCAATGCTTCTTATCCCATGGTTAGTTTGTGGCACAAAAATTTCAGGGACAGTTCTTCCATCACACAAAGATTATTACTTTCTTTTCTCTATTCCAGGAGGCAGGCTTTGTCTATTCCTTCAGTTTCCATGAAATGAAATGTTGCAAGACATATCCATCTGCGACAGTCTATTCTGAACATTTCTTTCCATTTAGTTCTCATGAAAAGAAAGTACAGAGAATAAAGAAAGTCAAAGTAACATCTAAAATTCTGCTATGTTTTTTTATTAATTGCCTTAAAAAGACCCTCAATGTATAAAAGTTAGATCTTACCTAGTCAAACAAAGAGAGTCTTATTATTTTGATGATACAGAGGTTTGCTAATCATTCAGTAAAAATTCTAATCCATGTTTTGAGGCTCCGGGTGCAACCATCAGCAAGTTATGGGTCATCAGGAACACTGAGGTTTATGTAGACATATCATCAGAGAAGCTTCATGAAAACAAATTTCTTCTCCAACCGACAGTCTAATAAGCCTTTCTATCTGCCTGCTTTGTGAGCATTATTTGATGCAACACTATTTTCTGATCAATTAAATGAAGGACTTGAACAGATGCAATTAACCCTGCAAAGAACATCTAATTGAAGAGCCAGTGTTAGGTTATTGCTGTTTACTTCATTCTTTTACCACAAATAGGGCTTCATTCATATAAATCTTGCAAATATCTTGTGTTGAACATCATCAGTGTATGCAAAAGGGAAGCTGAACTCTGTTCCCAAAGAAGTTGCAGTTCAGATGTGTGTCTCGAGCTTTGAAGTTATTTATAGAGTTCGTATTTCAAAAGGCCCATGACATATATCTCATAAAGAGTACAAATATTTTAGAAACATTTATTTTCCACATCTAAACCACTTCTCTGAGATGCCTATATGATTAATACAGACTTGAAAATCCTTTGGACAATCCCTTGCAGTTTGAGAGTCTGAGGCAGGAGGATTGCAGGTTTGAGATCAGCTTCAGCAACTTTACGAGACTATCACCAAACTAGAGAGCCCTGTCTCAACATAAAAACACAAAAAGGGTTGGGAGTGTAGATTGGAGGTAGAATGTCCCTGGGTTCAATCCCTATTGCCATACACACCCAAAAAAATATGATCAAGGGAAATGCAACTATAAAGTAAAGAATAGGTTGTAAATATTGTAAAAGAGGCACAACTGAAGCATGTGCTATTCGTGAATAACTCATACTTTGTGGAATCAGGGAGGACCTCATGAAAGCAATGACATTTGAAGTATGCTTTAAATTGACAATAACAGTTGACAATCGGGCAACACTATCTTTCTGCCTGGCTTTTTATATACATCATCTTTCTCTTGGTCATAGAAAAACTCTCCTGCATCCCAGGAGACAGAGGATGGGCAATGTAGCGGCTCTTCTTTGTGATGTTGTATTGGCTATACTGAAGACTGATGATTTGTGTGGGCACTAGATTTGTGCATAGAAAGCATCTCAGGCAATATGAAGGAGTGAATATGTGTGTAGGATTGTTTTCCCTCATGTATTCATGTATTTAAATTAACAAGTAAATATATATATATATATATATATAATTTCAGAAGATATTAATGACATATCTTCTGAAACACATATATATTGCAGAATGGCTAAATCAAGCTAATTGAATCCAGGTGTGGTGGCACACTCTTATAATTCCAGTACTTGGGAGGTTGAGATAGGAGGGTCACAGGTTCAAGCAGAACCTCAGCAAGTATCAACCTAGTGAGACCCTATTTTCAAATAAGAAATAAAATCTGGCTGGAGGTGTAGCTCGAAGGTAGAATGCCTCTGGGTTCAATTTCCAGGAACACACACACACACACACACACAATCACACAGACACACACACACACAAGCTAATTGACATATGTAGTACCTCACATGCTTCTTTTTTTCTTACAGTAGTGAGAACACTTGAAATCTTTCTTAGCAATTTTTCAGAATAGAATACATTATTATTAACTATAGTCACCATATTCTATAATAGATTTTCTAAACTTATCCCTATATAACTATAATTTTGTATCCTTTGACCAATATATCCCCAACTGCCCACATACATTATCATAATTTGTCATTAGAATCATGTGAAGTTTTTTTCTATTATTTTCTATTATTATCCCTGTTTAATAAGTGAGAAAAGGTGACAGTACATGGGAAGCTGAGACAGGAGGATCACAGGTTCAAGGCCAATCTCAGCAACCTCGCCAGACCCTCAGAAACTTAATGAGAACTTGTTTCAAAATAAAAAAGTAGGGCTGGGGGCATAGTTCAGAGGTATAATGCCCCTGTGTTCAATTCCTAGTACAAAAAAAAGACCCCTTCCATACTTAATTAGGGACAGAAGTAGGATTTGTACTAAGCTATGCTTGTGCTTGGTTTGGATAAGTATCATCCAGAGGCTCCTGTGTTAAAGGTTTGGTCCTCAGCCCATGTCACTATTGGGAAGTAGTGGAACCTTAAGGAGACAGGGTCTACTGGGTCTCCTGATCATTGTGATCATGCCCTTAAAGGGGATAACAGGGCCACAGACCCTTTTCCTTTCTCTCTTTCACTTTTGGCCCTGAGGTGAGGGCTTTCTCTGCCATTCGCTCCCACCATTCTATACTGGCCTACCACAGACTAAAAAGCAATGGGCCAATCAACTGTGGACTGAAATATCCAAAATGGTGAACCCAAACAAACCTTATTAAAACCTTATTAAGTTGATCATATCCAGTATTTTGTTAAACTAATGGAAAGTTGACTAATACAATTTGGCTCCTAGTCCTGTGTTTGAATTTACTATATTATATTCTTATCAGTGGAACTGGTTATATAGAGATGGAGGATGGGAGGAAGAGTATTCAAGACAGTTAAGACAACATGAGCAAAAACCCAGTGACTGGAAAGCAAGGAGTTGAGTCAGCAGAGAACCACTGATTTTGTTGGAGCTAATGATTCATGGGAAAGAAGAAACAAATCTGGAAAAAGTATTTGGGGCCAGATTGTGCAAAACAACGAATATCAGGCTCAGGATCTTGTCTCTTACATTGGCTATGGAACCAGTTATTCGTAATTAGGGTTAATGAAGAATTGTGAGATAGCCCACATGATGCTGGAGACTGAGAGGTTCATCACAAGTAAAGGGTTCTAATCTAGATGTCTACAATAAGGATCTAAACTATAGCATGGGTGGAGCAGGCCAGGATGTGAAATGGACCATCAAGATGCCAAGATGAGGTCATGAGACCGGGCAGCTAGACATAGTCTCCTTATGAAGAGGAGCTTGCTTGAGATGGAACACAGAAGGGGACACACGAGTGGTATTTCCAGGAGTCATTTGGAAGTTTTGCTTCTCAACATCCCATATGATTAAAAAGAGAGGAATGCTGCATCACATACTATACATGAATAACATTAAGGCAGAAATTAAATCAGCAATTTTTTTTCCTATAAGAGACAAAGTTCTGGGTGCTTTATTACAATAATCCTATGAGATGAATAGTGTCAATTTCACTTTAAAGGTTAATAAATAGCTTAAAAGAAATTGTGATTTTTCCTGAAGTCAAACTACTAATAAGCAGCAGAACCAAGATTCAAACCCAGGTTTGCTCTACCACGGGGTCTGAAGCTATTAATCTTTAAAAAATTATGATTCATTCATCAGCTATGGATTTATCAAACAGCTACTTTGAACAAGGTATTGTTAAATCTCTATGAAAAACTGTGTGAAAAAAGCAGCAGTCCAGCACTATGCTATTTATGTATATTTTAAAGAGAAACCCCATAAAATAATGCTGTTATGTTTCTGTAAATATATATATATATAAATGTCTGGTAAGACATACAGTAAATTGATCAGTGGTTATCTCTAAGGAAGGAATCACGATGGGTACAGAATTACGACTATCTTTGTGTAATGTTTTAATCATTTGTATGGATACCACTCAAACCATGTGTATCCCTCAGACACTCAACATGCATGAATGAACAAGAAGCAGAAGAAAATCATGTTTAGGAGTTCAGGTTGTGGAACCTGGTTCTGTGTTCACAAACTGGATCATCAGTTATACCAGTTGTGTGCTTCTCTGCACTTTGGTGTTCCTTTCTGTGTGTGGAATAGGAAAACATAGTATGGATCTGCTTCATAAAATTTTAGCAAAAGTGAATGAGTTAGTATACATAAAGAAGCCAGGCATGGTGGCGCATGCCTATAATCCCAGTACCTGGGAGGATGAAATAGGAGGATCATAGGTTTGATATCAGCAACTTAGTGAGACTCTCAGCAATGTAGCAAGACCCTGTTTCAAAACAATAAAATAAAAATAGAGCTGGGGTGCAGCTTGGAGGTAGAATGCCCTTGGGTTCAATCCCCAGTGTCACAGAAATAAATACATATACATAAATGTCTTAGAAGATTTCCTAGTGCATTGCTTTAGAAATATTAGCTATTTTACTCTCAAAGATTATACATTCATCTTGGTTATATAGATGCTACAGACAAAGTATGGAGAGGATAAATAATAAACTAATTACAGGAAACACAAAATTACTAACGATATAATGAAGAACAAGAAGTCATTGCATACATTGCAGAATATTAAAATATGCAATTTGTTGATGAGGGTATGAATAACAGCAGACTATTATTTTGTTCAACCTTTACTAGGTCCTAGAAAGGTCTTAGGGATTTTGCACTCATAATTTTGTGTTCTTTTCCTTAAAGAGTTTATGTTATTTTGTATAAACTAGGTTTTATAAAACCTGAATCTTCTAAATAAAAATGAAAACTATTTAAGGGAAACAAATCAGAAGAGATTTTTTATGCCAAATTTATGAGGTTGGATGAAATATCTACTGAGGACTGATTTTTGCCTTTTAACTTGGCTCAGAAGAAGTCACAAAAATTTCATTTTCATAGGCCTTTTTTTGGAAGGTCCTTTAACAACTTCCTAAAGAAATCAGCTTGCCCCATGTATGGGCATGTTAAATCTTATTTTTCCCCTTAATTGCCTTAATCTTAAAATATGAGGAAGAATTAATTAACTATCCTGATGGGGAAGAAAAGTTAATAGCAATTTTAATGAGTGTAACCTTAGCGGGATTTGTAATAACCCTGAAAGAATGGTGAAGTCACTTCTTTCTTCACTGACTCTCACCTTCTGCAGATGGCCATAGGTGCTGATTGCAGGTGATTAATTACCTCCTGGAAGGCTTGTCTCCAACTCATCTTCTTATCCTAAAACCAATTGCTGAAGAATATAGTGCAAATTATTCTAAGTGTAAAGGGGAAAAAAAGGTAAAATGGGCTTTTCTGTACATGGAATTCTTAAAAGACACAATTTGATGAAGAATGTCTGGTTAGAGCTTCTGCAGGCACATAGGAAAGTAGGGAAAGGCAAATGAGTTGCATGGAGTTGGTTTTGTAAATTACATCTAAGACGAAAAAGAATGTGGTAACAATATCATCAATGATGAGACATTTATATCACATACAAGGCAGTAGGTTTCTGCCTGGAAACACTCTCCAGACTTTGGGGCAGGAAAGATGAGCCCGAATAGAATCTAGTGGTCTCAGTATGCTGAATATTCAGAGTTCAGAGTTTGGGGCTAATGAGGCAATTGGAAGTTGTGGAGTAAGAGGGCTTCTGAGCAAAAGAGAGTTATACAGGGAAGGAAGGTCAGAGATCTGTATAAAGATCTGGAAGGAGGGTCAGAGATCTGTATAAAGGTATACTGGATTGGTTCTTTGACCAAATACTATTCTGTGCAAGTGCAGAGATTCCATATGACTGATGTAAAGAACAACTGTTTGGGAATGAACAAATACCAGGGAGTTCTGAGCTGACTGAGGTTGCACAGTGCTGGGAGACATTCAAGTTTTAACTACTCAGAGTGCACTGACTCTTACGTAGGGAATGCAGAAAGGTCATTCTCCAAAAGTAGCCTAATTTATCCGAAGAGTAAATAACACTTTAGAAACACTCTGACATATCACAAAAACCAAATCTTGAAAGGATCAAGTTGCCTACAAATAAATGCATTGCTGGTGGGACTAAACCCAATAGTCCAATCAGGAAGACAATAAAATTCAGATGCACAAAAATGTAATATCTATTATGTTTATAATACAAATAGTATACATGAGAGATATGAAGAAACCCAAAGATATGTACAATAACTGGAAAATCGTCTCATAGAAATTGACCTCTAATTCATACACACAATAGAATTAGCAGATAATGTTTTCTTGTGATTTTTTTAGTACTTTGATTATAATGTGCATTGGGATAGTTTTATTTGGGTTAATTTCACATACTATGTTTTTGAGATTCATAAAGGGGTACTTACTTTGTTTGAATCTGGAATATCCCCCAAAATTCATGTGCTGAAATGTTGGTCCCCAAAACAGCAAATATTCAGAAGTGAGAATTTGGAGAACTGATTGGATCATGAGGGCTCTGCCTCATCAATGGATTAATTCACTGAAGGATGCGTTGGATGGCATTATTGAGAGGTGGTTGAATTAGTCAATGGTTTATTTCACTGAGGGATTCCTTGGATGTCATTATCGGGAGGTGGTGGAAACTGTAGAAGATGGGGCCTGGATGTAGGAAGCGGGTCACTGAGGGTGTGCCCTAAAAGTGACCTTGTCCTGGCCCCTCTCTCTCCCTCTGTTCCCTGGCCTCCATGAGCTGAGCAGCTTTCCTCTACCACTCTTCTGCCATGATGTCCCATGTCACCTCAGGCCCAAAGACTTGGAGCCAAGTGACCATGGACAGAAGCCACTGGAACCAGGAGCCAGGAACCAAAATTAATTTTTCTTCCTTTATGTTCTTGTTTTATTCATGCATTTTTTTTGTTTTAGCCACAAAAAGCCAACTAGCGAAGTACTCCAAATATTTTGTTAATTTTGAAAAAAAATTTCAGCCCTGATATCATTAAGAGGTTTTTTAATGTATAGATATCACTCCTTTTAGGACAATTGTTACAGATATCTGCAAAGCTATATAGGAAAATGTGTATTCTTTTTTTTTTTTTTTTGCGGTACTGGGGATTGAACTCAGGGGCATTCTACCTCCGAGCTACACCCCCAGCCCTATTTTTTATTCTTTATTTTGAAACTGAGTCTCACTAAGTTGTGGAGTGCCTCACTAGGTAGCTGAGGCTGGCCGCGAACCCGGATCCTCCAGTTTCAGCCTCCCGAATGCTAGGATTACAAGCGTGCGCCACCACGCCCGGCTCGGAAAATGTGTATTCTTATAACTAGGAAAATAATTCCAATAAAGAAGTAGAATATATAAAATAATCCTAATGAGTTAAGGATCTAAAAATGGAAAGACTTAAAAAGGATCCTAGTGATCCTAATTAGCTTAGAGATGAAAAATATAATATGTGAGAAGACATTGCATAGGATTTATAGCAGACAATTCACTGCAGAATGAAATATTATTAAATTAGTGGAAAAGGGCAAAATAAACTAATGCAAACTAAAGCCAAAATATGAAAAGCTGAAAAAAATGAGCAGAGTTTCAGTGAGTTGTCAAACTCTATGAAGAGGTCCTAAGTGTGTGTCATTTGGAATCATGTAAGTAGTCAAGTGGTGATGTCAGGGCTGAAAAGTTTTCAAAATTAATACAAAATGTAGAGTATTTATTTATGAATCTCAAAATATCACAAACAGGATTAACCCAAATAACATCATATAAATGTACATTATTATCAAAGTACTAAAACTATTGATAAAGAGAAAATGCAAAAAGCAGCCAAAAATTAATGCATTATATATAGGAGAATAGTTAATAAGAACATTTCTATCTACTTGTCAGAAAAAAAAATACTAGAGAAAGACAATGAAATGACAACTTTAAAGTTACTAAAAAATATAACAGGATTTTATGTAGAGTAAAAATACTCTTCAAATATGAAGGTAATGAAAACCAATAGAGGACATATTTAGAAAAACAAAAGTTAAAAGAATTTGTCACCAGTGGTTGGCACTACATGAAAATGCAAAACGAAGTTCTTCAGGTTGAAGGAAAATGATACCAGATGGAGGAGCTGGAGGCATAGTTCAGTGGTAGAGCATTTGCCTAGGACCACAAAACAAACAAACAACAACAACAACAACAAAACAAAGCAGAGCAAAGGAAAACAAAACACAACACAAACCAAGATTGATGTGGTAGTATATTCCTGTAGTCCCATCTACTTGGAAGTCTGAGGCAGGAGAATCTTGAGTTCAAGACCAGACTGAGCAATCAGCCTATGTAACATAGCAAGACTCCTCAAACAAACAAAACAAAACAAAAGATATCAGAACAGAACAAAACAAAACAACAACAACACACACACACATACACAAAATAGTTAAAAAACTCACATGGAACAGGGCACATTGGCTCAAACCTGTAATCTCAGTACTTGGGAGACTGAACCAGGTGGTGCTAGGGATTGAATCCAGGGCATTCTACCTCTAAGCTACATCACCCTTTTTATATTTTGTTTATTTTTTAATTTTTTTTGTTTTTTTAATTTTTATTTATTTATTTTTAAAAATTTTTTAATTATTCGTACATTGTAAGCAGACATCTTTGTTAGGTACAAATTGATAATGACATATGTGCCCACATTTCTCATTTGACCCCTTCCCCCAGTTCCCACCCCGCTCCCTCGCCCTCCCTCCTCTCAAGTTCAATTTAGTGAGTAACCTTGATGTACATTAGTGTGTCACCACCCCCCTGACAATCCCTTTCAGTTAAATCAACTTCTTTGTTTATCAAGGGTCTCTCCTTTTCCATCTGAAGACCCTCTTATGCCCCATCTTCTCCCTAGCATCCGCATATTAGGGAGAACATATGCTTCCTTACTCTTTGTGACTGGCTAATCTCACTTAACATAATGTTTTCCAGTTGCATCCATTTCCCTGCAAATAACATGATTTTG
>PVLC010048180.1:0-10848 GCA_004027655.1 Graphiurus murinus
ATATTTAGCTACAGAGTGAAACCAGGAAGTGTAGTCTTCACCTCTGGTGGCCATGTCTCCAGCTTAAGAACCAGGGTTCTGCTATTATTAAAGGAGAAGTAGTATAGTTCCTAATTAGGAGCTTCAAATTATTGTAGATATAGTTTAGAAGACCTGTTAAAGTAATGTAAAGTTACCCTGTAGGAGAAGTAGGTATGTGGAAAGATGTTGGTTTGAAAGAAGTTCTCTCAAGAAAGATGATGTGATTGAGATGGAGAGAAGGGTTAGTTTAGTGGCTTCAAAATATATGCTGCTATGTATTTGGAGAAGCCTACACAGAGACTAAGGGGCAGGAAGGAAATGTTAAGTAAAAGGAAAGGAAGTGAAGAAATCTAAGGAAAGAATTCATGAGCTTTTCCCTCTTGAGTGAAATTCTGGTGGCTACTATGATTTGAATGTGTCCCCAAATTCCTATGGTGAACTTAATCACCCAACATTAAAAACAAACTCCTTATCATTGATGTGATAATAGTAAGAGATGAGGCCTTTAGAAGGTGAGTAAATCATGAGGCTGAGCCCTCATGGATGAGATTAATGATATCACAAAAGAGATGTAAAGGCGATGGTTGGGCCTTGGCTCTTCTGTCCCTTCTGATAGGCAAAGACACGACGTTTGTCTTCTCTGGAGGACACAACTTCAAGGTCCCAACTTGGAAGCAGAGACCAGGCCCTCATCAGACACCAAACCTACTGAGGCCTTGATGGTGGACCTCATGGTCTCCAGAATTGTGAGAAATAAAATGATCTTCTGTATAAATAACTCAATCTCAGGTATTCTATTATAGTAGCACAATGGGACTAAGAGAGTGACACACTGACTGAGAGGCAAAGTTATAGGACCCAAAAGACACGGATCTTGAGGTCCAGAAGACCTGGCTTTGCTCATAGCACAGTATTGTAGCTAATTACAATTAATCCTCGTTAAGAGGATTTGTGGGAATTGTAAGAGGAAGAATGGAGGCATCCAATTTGTTTATCTTATTTGCATTTAAGAAATCATGAGCAGGTGCCTATGGATTTTGGAGTACATGTCTTTAAAGCTATAAAAGTGAGAAAGTGAAACTTAAAGCCACAAATGTCAGTTTTAAATCTCTCTTGGCAAGAGAAGAGGGTATTGTTTGGACTGTCCCCTAAACTACTACAACACAAATCATTACACAACATTTTTAGTTTTATTTAATGCCTGCTCCTGCCTGATAGTGTATTTTTGAGAAAACAGTGCACCAGTGATTCATGTAGGCCAGCCTGCAGCTTTGAATAACAATTTTTTTTAATTGTAGAATTTTTTAAAATTGATTTACAAGTGACGAGACTGTAAGCTAACACTTATTAATAGCATGGCTTCACCACCAAAGATAGTGGAGTCAGACAATACCAAGGACAGACTTTGAAATGAAAGTCATCTCCCGTAAAAACACTGAAATGTACATACTTCATATGCCAGCCTCTTCAATATTTTAGAGAGGAAATATTATTTCATGTCCTTACAGACAGTGGTTGTATATCTTAACAAAGGTCTATATGATGCTTGTATATTGATATTCTCCCTTAAATAAAGCAGTCATGAGGCTAAATGGCATTAATCTCTGGCCCTGCAGATATGTTCCCAACAAGTTTATGCACATCCAATGAAAAATATAGAAATTAACTGATAAACATTAAGTGTTTAAAAAGTATTTTATTTATTTATTTGCCCAAGCTAGATAAGAGGAACTGGGTTAGTTTTGAAACCTTCAATTTCCTTTTTTCTAAACCAGTACCTATTGCTGGCCAGCAATGTGTTCTTGCCTTTGAAGGAAGTTGCAAAAACGAGAGAGAAAAAAAAAAAAAAAAACCAAAACCAAGTTGTCATTATTTTTAGCTTGCCTCTAATTTTGATATAGCTACAGTCCTTACTTTTTCTCACAGGGGCTAACTTAACTATTCAAGGGAGAAAAATGGAGCAAGTGGGAGTAGCAGGGAATTCTGCCCAAGGACATATGTCAGGAGTATAGGCACAAAGCTGCAATCCAGACGCTGGAGAGGTGATCTGCTCTGCTCGCTGCTAGCAGGTCTCCTACTACAATGCAAAGACTCAAGTGTTGCCTAACTTTGGTTCTCTCCCAGGCAGTATCAGTGTCCTTGGAGGAATAGTTTAAGCTTCTTCGTTTCAGGCCCTCTTCCAAATATTACCAGCACTTTGGCAATTGTAGTATGAGTTGTTGCAAAGATGAATGATTTACAAACCAAGTTTAAAATAGTGAGTAAGATCTACTTTTGCAAAACTTTATTTTGTTCAGTTTTAAAAATATTACATTATATGAGCTTATATATAGGCCTGCAAGCTAAGGATGGTTGTAACATTCTTTTTTTTTTTTTTTTTTGGCTGAAAAACTATAAAAAGACTCATTTCATGACATGAGAAAGTTGCATGAAATTCAAATTTTAAGCTTTGTAGAATTTCACTTTCTTTCTTTGTATGTAAGGACTTATACAATATCTTCGAATTTGCTTGTTGGTTTGTAAAGCTTAAAATGTTTATTATCTGGTGTCACAGAAAAAGTTTGCAAACGTCTGGATTAGAATAGCATGGCATTTACTGTCAAGTAAACCTGGATGCAACCCTAGGAATGCCATTTACTGAATATATGACCTTGAGCAAGATATTTTAATTTCTAAGCCTCAGTTTTCTGACCTATAAAATGGGCATATAGTCAGGTGTGGTGGTGCATGTTACTCAGGAGGCTGATGCAGGAGAATCACAGGGCCAAGTCCAGCTTGGGCAACTTAAAATGAAAAGGGTTGTCTCTAAAAAATAAAAAGGACTGGGGATATAGCTTAGTGGTAGACTGCTTTGCCTAGCAAGCATGCAGTCCTGGGTTTGATCCTCAGTCACACACACACACACACACACACACACACACACACACACACATCATGTTTTTCTCAAAAAGTTATATGAAATAATGCATTTAATGTGTCTAACAATATTTATCAGGTAGTAAGGACTCAACATGTTATAGTTATTATTATTGTTTTGCCATAAATTGAATGAGACTAAGCAGATGGATGAATAAAGAAAAATTTTTAACTTTTTGAGGAACTGAATTTTTTTTATCAGTACACTTTATACAGAATAGTAGATTTTATTGTGGCATGTTTGTACATGCACATAATTTTCCAAAAAAAAAATACTGGTGCTTGATAATTATATAGAATAGTGAGATTCATTGTGATATATATATATGTAATTCTCTCTCTCTCTCTCTCTATATATATATATATATAGAGAGAGAGAGAGAGAGTGTATATATATATATATATATATATATATATACACACACCCCAATGGGCATTACATAATTTGATTAATTTAATTCTCCACTACCCATCCTTTCCTTCCTCTCCTCACTCCTCTGATCTTCTTGAGAAAACATATGACCCTTGACTTTCTGAGACTGGCTTATTTCACTTAACATGATGCTCTCTATTTTCATCCTTTTCCTGTAAATGACATAATTTTATTTTTCTTTATGGTTGAATGAATTCCATCATGGATATATACCACATTTTCTTTATCCATTCATCTGCTGAAAGACACCCAGGCTGGTTCCATAACTTGGCTATTATGAATTGTGCTGCTATAAACATGGTAATGCATGTATCTCTAAAGTATGCTGTCAGGTTAGATTCAAGATGGTGTCTGATTGAAACACCTCTCCTTAGGTGCCATGAGCTTGAATCAAATCTGCCATAAAAGCAGCTTCTTGACTGAGGAAAAAAAGCAACAAAAATGCGAAATTTGAACTACAACTAAAGAGACCCCAGAAAGCCAACCAGGAAGAGCAAAGAAGCCCGACCATGGGGCAGCAGTGCCAAGCCGTGGAGCTGCGATGGCCATTAAGCCACAGCCTGATACGGGGGGGCGGGGGAGGGAGGGGTCTACTAACACCACTGTGGACCCAGCAACCAGGTGTGGAGTAAGCGACTCCAGAACCCCACATCCTAACTAGGCAGCAGATCCCCGCACCTTCCACAGTGACTGGAACGAGTGGTACTGATGAGGTAGAATAGAAGGAATAAAAATTTAGGCAGAAAGGAGACATTGGGAAGGAAAGGAAAAATATAGTTTTAAAATCTGCAGAGTTCATAATCTAACTCCACCCTATAGGATGTGTCAGGTCTTAGGCAGAAGTCTTAGTAGGTCCACACCTTTAATCCCCTGGATCCCTGCCCCACCGGAGACTCCTGGGGTCCAAGAGCACAAAGGTCAGACCTCAGCCAGTGACCACCCATCTTTGAAACCTGAGAGAGGAGGTCCAGACTTTTTCTATGCCCACCCCTTCTTGGAAGTTCTATATAAGGACTGAAAAGGCTGCAAAGAGCTCTCTTGCTCACTTGGCCCGGAAGATCTCCACTCACCTGTTTTCTCCCGTGAGTCCCTTACTTTCCTAAATAAATTCCTGCCTTTTGTTCCTGACTGGCACTGTTGAAATTCTTTTTATCATGGAGGCCAAGAACCCACGAGAGACACCGTGTTGTCCCACGACAGTACGACTAGTGTAAGTCCCCGTGGGACCACCCCAGCTCACCTCTCCCTCCAGAGCTGGAGCAGCAATCAGAGCTTGAATCAAAACTGCCACAAATGCAGCTTCTTGATGGAAGGAAAGAAAAGCAAAGCAGCAGCAGCAAAAAAAAAAAAAAAAATGAATAAAGCAACAGCTGCAGCTGAACAGAACTCAGGGAGAACAAAGGAGCCAGTGCACTCAGCAGGGTGTGCCCTGTGAACTAGCGGCCACCATTTTGACGGCCACCATCTTGCCAACCACCATCTTGACAGCCCCCAACGTGCCAGCCGCTATCTTGCCAGTCGCCAAGAGCAGCATCTATTAGCTCCAACAACCTCCTCGTACCCAACGACCAGAAGTGGAGTATTTGACTACAGAATTCCATACCCTAATCAGACGGCATATCCCTGTGGGATCAACAGTGATAAAGAACACCTGGGACACCCCAGATCACCTCTCCCACTGGAACCAGAACAGCAGGGATGTGTAGGTTAAATTGCACCCCCGGGTTGTGGGGTCCCCTATACAAAGCACAGACTCAGTCACCCACCCTTCAAGCAATTGGATAGAGCAGAAGTGCGGAGGGACCCAGTGCAAACAGGGCATAGAGAACTTCCAGGCACCCTGAAAAATGCCCAGCATATAGATTGCACTCCCACCACAAGCAAAGGCAGAGAGAGAGACACAGACAGGCCCTGTGGAGAGCTCAGAGTCACAAGCTTGCAGCAGGGAGGCATCAAAGGACCCCCCTGCCTGCACTGACAGAGCAAATAAAAATGCCAGAGACACACTCGGAAATTTAAGCTCTGTATTTACAAACTAGCAGGGTTTTTATTTTTGTTACTTGTTGCTTTTTGGCTTATGGGGTTTTTTTTCTGGTGTTATGTTTTATATGTTTTTACTCTGTTTTCATTTTGTATTGCTTTGATTTATTTATGTTTGTTTTGATGATTGGTAGCTTTGTTATTTCTTGCTTAGTTTGTAGAATCTCCTCCTTAGCCCTTTTACAAGTTTCCCTCCCTCTCTCCTATCTATATTCTTCTCCTCAACACTTCTCCTCCTCTCTTTTCTTTTTCCTTTTTTCCCTGTCTCATATCAAGACCATCTCATACTACGACACTCAAAACTCTACATTGATTACTAGAATCCCCCGACATATCTACCATCTCTAATCTTTACAATATATCACCTCAACACACTCAATCTCTTATTCCACTGGACCATACACTCTACTTTATCCTATTCTTACATTCATCACTGTGACTTTTCACCCAACTCTTACCACTGAACACAACCTGTCCCTGTATATACCAGCAGACACCTCTAAACCCCCACTGCAGAGATTGGATGAGAAAACTTGCAAGAGCAACAAAGATATAAATTTAAGAACAGGGGAACCATGGGAATGAAAAATAGCAAAGAAACAATGAGCCACCACAACCCCTCAATAATAGATCTCACCAAACTAGAATAGCAGAGATTACCAGAAGAACAATGCAGATCTTTAATACTAGAACAATACAGGATTTTTGGAAAGAATGTAGGGAGAGTTGGAAAGAAATAAAGGAACAAATAAACAAAGAATCTGACACCCTGAACAGGAACCAAAGAGAAGCATTAAAGGAAGTGAAAGATGCAATAACTGAAGTAAAGGCATCAGTACAAACTATAAACAGTAGATTAGACCACATGGAAAATAGAACATCACTCTTAGAAGATGACCATTCCAAAAAAGAATCCATAGTACACAATTTAGAAAAAAAAATTTGATAGTATGAATTGGACATCGATGAGATCTGGGCCAATTTTAAAAGAGCTGACCTAAGAATAATAGGCATGGAAGAGGGATTAGAAGTTGAAACTTATGGAATAAACAATCTTTTCAAAGAAATAATATCAGAGAATTTTCCAAACATAGAAAGAGAAGTCGACACACAGGTGCAGGAAACATACAGAACTCAAGACAACACCAAACAAGAGACTCACCACGCCACATAATAATCAAGTTGACTAATGTTGAGGCCAAGGAGAGAATTCTAAAGGCAACAAAAGTAAACGGCCAAGTGACATTTAGAGACAAACCAATTAGAATCACTCCAGACCTCGCAAACCAAGTCATGAAAGCCAGGAGGGGCTGGAGTAACATATTCCAAATTCTGAAAGAAAATAACTTGCAGCCAAGATTCGCCTACCCAGCAAAACTCTCTCTCAAAATTGACAGGGATATAAAAACCTTCCTTGACAAACAGAAACTGAAAGAATTTATGTCTTCCAAACCAGCACTAGAGAAAATACTCAAAGAGATTAACTACAAAGAAGAACTAACAAGTAAATGTCAGAACCAGAGAAACAATAATTTCCACGAAGCAAACAACTAAGCAAAGAAGAATAAACACCACCAAAAATAGAAGTCAAAACTCAAAATGTTAGGAATTAAAAATCATCTCTCAATAATCACACTGAATATAAATGGTCTCAACTCCCCAATAAAAAGGCACAAGGTGGCAAAATGGATTAAAACCCAGAATCCATCTGTGTGCTGCCTGCAAGAAACAGACCTTACAAGCAAAGATTCCTACAAGCGAAAGGTGAAGGGCTGGAGTAAGGTAATCCATGCCAATGGAACTTGAAGACAAGCAGGAGTAGCAACCATCATATCAGATAAATTAGACTTCAAGCCTAAGCTTATCAGAAGAGACAAGGCAGGTCATTTTCTACTAGTAAAAGGAACCATCCAGCAAGAGGAAATAACAATTATCAACATCTATGCCCCAAACATAGGTGCAGCCACTTTCATAAAACAAACTCTGTATGATATAAAGATACACTAATACTGATAGACTCCCAATACACTAATACTGGGAGACTTCAATACTCCTCTCACATCACTAGACTGATCTTCTAAACAAAAGGTCAGTAGAGATGCCTCAGACCTAAAGAATACCATAAACCAAATGGACCTATTAGACACATATAGACTCTTTCACCCAATTACAGCTGAATTCACATTTTTCTCAGCTGCCCATGAAACCTTCTCCAAAATAGACCACATTCTGGGCCACAAAGTGAGCACTGGCAAATTCAAAAAATGTAACATAATTTCCTGCACCTTTTCAGACCACAATGGAGTGAAACTAGAAATCAACTCTAAGAAGACCCAGAGTAACCATGTAAACACATGGAGACTGAACACCACATTGCTGAATAAGGAATGGGTCATAGAAGAAGTAAGGGGAGAAATTAAAAAAATCCTAGAAACCAATGAAAACAGAGACACAACATATCAAAATCTCTGAGACACTTTGAAGGGAGTACTAAGAGGAAAATTTATAGCACTGAGTGCCCACATAAGAAGAACAGAAAATCACCAAATAAATAACCTAATGACACAGCTAAAGCACTTGAAAAACAAGAACAGTCTAACCCCAAAGCTAGTAGAAGATAGGAAATTATGAAAATCAGAGCATAAATTAATGAAGTAGAGAATAAAAAAATAATACAGAAAATTAATAACACCAAAAGCTGGTTTCTTGAAAAAAATAAAAAAGATAGACAAACCATTGGCCAACCTAACCAAAAGAAAGAGAGAATCAACCAAAATAAGAAATGAAAAAGGTGATATTACCACCGACAGTATGGAAATACAGAGGATCATCAGAAACTATTTTGAAAAACTATACTCCAACAAAATGGAAAATCTAGAAGAAATTGACAAATTTCTAGACACATATAACCTTCTTAAATTGAGTCAGGCCTATTCCTCGTTAATCTTTAACACTGCTTTGTACCAGAGTCAAAATAAAATAATTATATACTGATGTTAAAACCTTTAGAAAAACAAGTTTGCTATCGTAAACTGTCAGATGACCTGTCCATAAACTTCCCCGTTCTATGTGCTTCACTGCTGTATGAGAAGTATAAAAATAGCTCCTTGTGAACAATAAAGTAGATATGCTTCATCACCACATTTGGTGTGCATATTCTCATGACCTCATCTCTTTCCCCACCTGTCGACGGACCCCTGACTCCTGCTAGGACTGGACCCCGGCAATACTTAGAAGACCCAACAAACTCAACCAAAAAACTTATAGGACTGATCAACAAATTCAGCAAAGTGTCTGGATACAAAATCAATCCTAAAAAATCAGAAGCTTTTCTGATCCACTGAAAAAGAAATCCAGAAAACAATTCCACTCACAATAGCACCCCGAAAAATAAAATACTTAGGGATAAGCCTAACCAAAGAGGTAAAAGACCTCTATAAGGAAAACTATAAAAAGTTGAAAAAAGAAATTGATGAAGACCTTAGAAGATGGAAAGATATACCATGCTCTTGGATAGGCAGAATAAATATCATCAAAATGGCCATCCTCCCAAAAGTGATCTACAGATTCAATGTAATACCCATGAAATTATCAAGGTCACTCCTCACACACAAAGAAAAATCAGTCCTTAAATTCATTTGGAACAACAAAAAGCCCAGGATAGCCAAAGTAGTTCTTAGCAACAAGAACCATGTAGGAGGTATTACAATACCTGACTTCAAACTCTACTACAAAGCCACAGTAATAAAAACAGCACGGTATTGGCACAAAAACAGACACATAGACCAATGAAGCAGAACAGAAGACTCAGAAACAGACCCACGTGCTTACAGTCAATTGATTTTTGACAAAGGAGCTAAAAATATACACTGGAAAAAAGATAGCCTCTTTAACAAATGGTGTTGGCAAAACTGGTTAACCATATGCAGGAAAATGGGAATAAACTCCACTTTCTCACCCTGCACAAGAATCAACTCAAGGTGGATCAAAGATCTGGAAGTTAGGCCAGAGACCTTGCAGCTACTTGAAGAGGGCATAGGACCAACACTTCAACACATAGACACAGGTAAAAACTTTCTCAGCAAGACCCCCAAAGCACAAGCAACTCAAAGGAAGATCAATACATGGGATTGCATTAAACTGAAGAGCTTCTGTGCAGCAAAGGAAACTATCAAGAATCTCAACAGAGAGCTCACAGAGTGGGAGAAATTTTTTGCCAGTTATTCTTCTGATAGAGGACTAATATCTAGGATATACAAAGAACTCAGGAAAATCACAGCTAAGAAAACAAACAAACCAATCAATAAATGGGCAAAGGATCTAAATAGACACTTCACAAAAGAAGAAATACAAATGGACAATAAATATATGAGGAAATGTTCCACATCATTAGCAATCAGAGAGATGCAAATCAAAACTACCTTGAGATTTCACTTAACTCCAATCAGAATGGCAGTCATAAAAAACATGAACAACAACAAATGTTGGTGAGGGTGTGGAGAAGTGGGAACCCTAATACATTGTTGGTGGGATTGCAAATTAGTGCAACCACTTTGGAAAACTGTATGGAGGATCCTCAGGTGAATGGGAATGAACCTACCATATGATCCAGCAATACCACTTCTGGGTATCTACCCAAAAGAATGGAAACCAAACTATCAGACTGATACATGTGTATCTATGTTTATAGCTGCACAATTCACAATAGCCAAACTATGGAAACAGCCAAGATGTCCATTGATAGATGAATGGATTACAAAATTATGGGATATGTACACAATGGAATTTTACTCAGCCATAAAGAAGAACAAAATCATGTTATTTGCAGGGAAATGGATGCAACTGGAAAACATTATGTTAAGTGAGATTAGCCAGTCACAAAGAGTAAAAAAGCATATATTCTCCCTAATATGCAGATGTTAGGGAGAAGATGGGGCATAAGAGGGTCTCCAGATGGAAAAGGAAAGACCCTCGATAAGCAAAGAAGTTGACTGAACCGAAGGGGATGGACGGGGGGAGGGGGCCACCCTAATGCACATGATGTACGTTCACAAATATATCAAGGTCAATCAGTAAACTGAACTTGAGAAGGAGGGAGGGTGAGGGAGTGGGGTGGGAATTGGGGAAGGGGTTAAATGAGAAATGTGTGCATATATGCCTTTATCAGCTTGTACCTAACAAAGATGTATGATTACAATGCACCAATTATTATTAAAAAATAAAAAAGTCAGATCATTTGCAATTAAACAAAAAAAATAATAAAGGATGCAGTCTCTAATTTTTTCGGATAGGTGCCAAGGCGTGGTATCTAACCCATTTTTAGTTAATTTATTTATGTATTTATTTCGTGATACTGAGGATTCAACCCAGAGCCTTGTGAATGCTACACAAGTGCTCTACCACTAAGCTACGTCCCTAGGACCCATTTTAAATTTTTT
>PVLC010048181.1:0-10840 GCA_004027655.1 Graphiurus murinus
CCACCTAAGACAGGAACTTGATCAACCAGTCAAGTCTCCAGGGACGGGGAAGGCGCTGGAGTGTTCCTTGACCTAAGACAGAGGATTCTTTAAAAAAGAAAAAGAGAGGATTTGTGGGGAGCAAAAAGATTTATATAAAAAGCAAAAAGACATGAGGAGCTAGATAGCTACTTTGGGCAATTAAAATTCAGCCAGTTCCCATGAGTGCCTGTTGCCCCACCCTGAGGCTAGGTTCTTGACCCACGCCCATGCCTTTGTTTTCCCCCATTTAGATAAGATGTGAATAACAAATGCTTCTCCAAAACCTGACTGATGCTGTGCCATCTGGATTTTGGGGTCTGTGAGGGTACTCAAGGTCAGCCCTCAGTATTTATGTCACAAAGGTTGCTCAATAAAGTTGAACATTTGTTCCCCTTGCAAGGTGTGTGTGTCTGTCTGTCTTTTCTGTTTAAGCTTCCAGTGTGGACTGCAGAATGCCATTCTTAGCAATTAGATTGAAAGTACTCAGAAACAATCTATAAAGAAAAATGCCTATGTTGTGTCAAAAAAATCTCAAATTGCATCCTAGCTAGGTCACTAGATAAAGAATATTACTCTGTTTTAATTTCTTCATATATAAGTTGAATTATATAAGTTGAAATTATTATATTTATCCCACATAACTGAATACAATATTTTATACCCCCCCAAAATATTTTGTTGTTGTTGTTGTTGTTACTAGCTATTGATTCTAGGGGCATTTTACTTCAATCTTCTGAGTAGCTGGGGTTACAGATATCCTATACTATGCTCAATGGAAAAAAATCCTTTGTAAAGTATAATATACTCAAATGGTAACTATTCCATCAATATGCATAATACTATTCAGTGTTCTATAAGACTGCTATATAGGAAGTTGATCAATATTGTAAATAAACGTTTAGTTGGGAATCTCCTAAAGTGCATTTTATTTGCATCAGAGACTGTTAGCTAAGCACAAAAATCTTTCAATCCCTCTTCCACAGTAGAATCATAGTTGATACGGTCCCCACACTTCTTAGGTTAGATATGGCCACATATTGCAGTCCATGTGACAAATGATGTGTACAATTTCTTCTTCCTGGAAGAAGTTCCAGGACTTCTTAAGATCAGACAGTGCCTTCTACAGATTTTCTCTTCTTTTCCACCAGCTCCAACTTGGATATGATGACAACATATAAAGAAGACACATTAGAGGATATTGGAGAAAAATATCAAAGCAACTTGGGTATTTGATTTACCTCATATATCAGAGCTGCCTGCAAAGGTAGAAGTCCCTCTCTATATTGTTTTGAGTAGAGAAGTAAACTTTATTTTTTTCTTAAGCTACAGAATCTTTTGTGCTTATTTGATACAATAGCTTAGTCAATCTCACCTAATAAAAATTATATCCATGGTATTTTGAGATATATGATTGATTCACTATGATCACAGAAAATATATAGGAGTAAATTAGGAAATGCTGTAAGTAATAAAAATCTCTCCAATTGACACCATGGAATGAATAGCATTGATAACCCGGTGGTTAACTGAACAAGGAATTTGAGGCTTTAGCACTGAGATAATTTTATACTCAAAATAACCATGAAAATAATATATAGAGTTCTATCTACTCTTCATCTAGCTTCCTCTGATGTTAATATCTTAGAGAACTACAAACCATTTATCAAAGCTAAGAAATCAACCTCAGTACAATGGTATTAACCAAAGTGCAGGCCTTATTCAAATTTCACCAATTCTTCCATTCACGTCCTTTTTCCATTCCAGGTCTAAATCAGGATCATTAATTGTCATGCTTCCATAGTCTCTTTCAAGCTGTGATAGTCTGCAATCTCTTGTCTTTCATGACCTTGACACACTTGAAGAGAACTGGTCAGTTATTTCATAGAATATACCTCAACTTGGGTTTGTCTAATATTTTCTCATGATTGGATTGAGTCTATGAATTAGTACACAAAAATGATGGCTTTTGAGGGGAATTCTGGGAATTGAATCTGGGGGAATTATACTCTGAACTACACCCCGGCCCTATTTTATTTTTTATTTGAAATAGGATCTCATTAAGTTGATGAGGGTCTCACGAAGTTGCTGAGGCTGGCCTTCAACCTGTCTCAGCCCCCAGTACTGAGATTATAGTTGTGTTTCATTGTACCTGACAGGAACCAACCATTTCTTCCAGAAGATTTGATTACATTTATCAGAGCTTGGTAGTCAGAAACCAATAACTGGGCATTAGGTTTGCTAATTGTTTTCTGGGGATTTCACAGATTCTAGCCGCCTAATCAGTACATGAATTTGAGAGATTATATAAATATATATACATATTATATATGTCTGTGAAATATATATTATATATGTCTGCATATTTACTTATGCATATATTCATGTCCTTAGTTATTTTTTTATCTATGTACTTGTGTGTGTGTGTGTGTGTATTTAAAATGAGTCAGTACCGATAGCATCCACTCATCTACTCCAAGCCAGTACTACAGGATTCATTCCAACCTTCCCTTTTCCGTGATTACAATTCTTCCTCTGCTGTTGTGAGAACTGGCTTTTATTTATAATCCATTATTTGTTCAAATCTAACAGACAAATGGAATAGCTTAGAATTCCTAATCCATATACCTGAAACAAACAAAGTTACAAACTAGAGAATATTGTTTATTCTGCTTTTTTACTCCATCTCTTTTAATGTAATGGAACTATTTATGTCAAATTATCATGTTTCACTTTGTCCCCTCCCCTGAAATGCTGGTAGTGAGGACTGAATCAGAGGGCATTATACCTCTGAGCTACACCCCTAGCCATACTCCCTGATTTATTTTTAAATTTACACTCAGTGAAATTACTTCTTTTCCTATGTATTATCCTATGGACTTTGACAAATGCATAAGGATAACTCATTTGTTCACTATAATAGCCCCATACAGAACAGTTCTCTTGCTCAATATTTCTCCCTAATTAGTAAGGTTTCTTCATCCCTCACTACGCAAATCCTGGCACACAAGGACCTGATTTTTGCCATATAATTTTACATTTTCCAATGACATCCATGTAAAGAAAATCATATGATATATTGCTTTTCACATATGGCTTCTTTCACTCAGCAAAATATATTTAAGATTCATTTATGCTTTTGTTTTGCTCAATAAATTGCTCCTTTTGATTGATCATAGATGTGTACCACATTTTATCAAAAAGTACTAAACAAATTTTCCACAGTGGTCAGAATTTTCTCAAAACCCACCACCAGTATATGAGATACTCAATTGCTTAGCTTACCTACCACTATTTGGTATTTTTGGTTGTTTGGATTTTAGAACATAAAATCTGAAGCCAGGTGTGGTGGTGCATACCTGTAATCTCAGTACTTGGGAGGTTGAGGATTGCAGGTTTGAGACCAGCCTCAGCAACAGCAACCTAACAAGACCCTGTTTCAAAATAGAAAAATAAAGTAGGGTGGGGGGTGTACCTCAGAGGTAGAAAGCCCCTGGGTTCAATCCCCAGTAACACACACACACACACACACATACACACACACACACACACACTTGAAAGAGACCTAGAGACCTATCAACTTAACAGATGTGTGAAGATACCTAGAAAGATGAATTCATTTGCTTAAGATTATAACCTCACAGTAGTAATCTGCACTACAACAAAGGAAATGTCTCTTGCTTGGCTCTCAGGCTCCTGTGATTTTTTTTCCTCCTAATTTTCCAAATAGTCTTTATCCACATATTTGATCTTTCTCAGACACAATGCAGGGAATTCTTAAGCCTTGTCAACTGAAAGGACAAATAGACGTTTAGGTGTCTTTGACCTAAATACTTGGGCAAATACTCTTTCTCTGCCCACTTGCTATATCATCCAGATATAGCAAGTGGGCAGAGAAAGAGTATTTGCCCAAGTCTTTCAGTTTACTCAGAAACTGCCAGTCTGCAGTGAAACTATGAACAATATTTATTCATTGACCTGGTAAATATTTATCCAGCATCTATTCTGGGTTGGATCCTGAGCTAGGCAACAAGATGACCATAATAAATAACAATAAAACACTCTTTCCCTGCTTCTAGTGACCTACCTGTTTCATTCATTTAAAAATATGTATGTTGCAGAGAAAAAACAGATACATCACTTTCAAGAGTATGTTGGCATTTCTTAACACAGGCACACACTCAGGGCTGAGGTATGGGTTAGATTACAAAGGGCATCTATGATGGGTTTCCTTAAGGAGAAAAAGATAATAATCACTTTTGATTCTCACTTCCTGAGTGAAGAGGTGCAAATATTTTCAGCGAATTGTTGAGATACTTCCTGTCGTAAAGTTGTTCTTAGAGACTTGGAAGAGTTACTTGCTTACATCAGTTTTTAGGAAGTAATTCATAGAAGAACAATTCAATTGCAAAACCTAATATTGTTCCTCAAGCTACACCCTCTCTCCGTTCTTGTAGAAAAACACTGCCCAGACTTCCTATTAAATACAATCTTTTCCTAAAAGAAGGTGAGTGGCATCAATATTCAAACAATGGAATGCCATCTGGAATGGTAATTTATAGAAGAAAATCTAGCTTATAAAGTGAGCAGCTGACTCCATCTGAGAAAAATTGAAGAGCATTTCACTAGATTTTAGCCAGTAAGATACTTCTGATCCTCTTTATAAACATGGCCTTTGAATTGAAACTTGTAGTACTTAGAAATGCACAGATATTTCTAAAATGTCTGTATACATGTGTATAGACAAACTCATGTATACAGATGACATATCTGTGTTGTATATTATATATAAAAAATATATATGACATTTTTCTTGTTAAACATGATTCTCTATGCTCTCTATATAACATAAGACATTAGAAATAACGGAGAAAACTAATTTCAAAGACTTTAAAATAATTCAACACTAATTTGAAGATTAGCAACCTACTTTTTTTGTAAACTACTAAAAAATAGTTTCCAATTTGCTGAAAATATTTTCTGGTCACTACAGTAAGTTTTACTATGTAAAACTCATGATATTTTCTTTAAGATTATGTTTTTAAAACAATTTAATGACATTTAAAAATTACATGTGCAAGCCGGGTGTGGTGGTGCACCCTTGTAATCTCAGCATTTGGGAGGCTGAGACTGGAGGATCTGGGTTCGCAGCTAGCCTCAGCTACCTAATGAAGCACTCCACAACTTAGTGAGACCCTGTTTCAAAATAAAGAATAAAAAATAGGGCTGGGGGTGTAGCTTGGAGGTAGAATGCCCCTGAGTTCAATCCCCAGTACCGAAAAAAAAAAAAATTACATGTGCAATTCACTCTACTAGAGATCTATTAGCTGGAAACTTGATAATTCGAATATGCACTACTAACAATTGTGTGTTCATGTATGTTTGAAGACATCAAAAGTTATTTTATATGCATTTGCATATTAATATTAATCCTTTGTGTTTCATTGTGGTATATATGACAATATTATATGCTTTCTTTATTTCTGAGCATGACCAGGGATTAGAAAGATATTTTAAGTGGCCAAAGACTACATTTCACAGCTTGCCTTTTCATGACAAGAAATCATGATCCCCACTAGATGTAATGAGTAAGAAAGTATTGTATTTGAAAGTGTCAGGATATAGGAAAAACTAACTAGAGACATAGAGGTCATAATTTGAAGAAAAATATGATTAAAAGATAAAATGAGCAGAGATAAAAATAAAATAAAATTAGAAACCAAAATCAAGTTACTGGTACACATGGTAGAAGGTGCTTCACATATACATTCTCACATAGTCACTTTTTTACCTCTATGGAAGCTTCAACTACAATTATTTGATAAAAAGCTGAAGATTTTAGACAAGAGATGAAACTATGAATGTAACTGAGATTTGCCGAAAAGCTATGTTGCTAAGAAACTTATTAGCATTAACCTCCTACTATGTTCTGGAGGAACCCATTTAATCACATATTAATAATGTATATTTTAAAAAATATTTTACCTTTCTTTACTTTTTTCTCCTATCTTTGAGTCCCTCTCTGTATATAAATACATATATACAGTTTTACAATCACTATAAAAAATTCAGTAAATAACTATAACTGGGACTCAAAAATATTTCTTCAAAAGGAAAAATAGACTGCTGAGTTTTACAAGCTACATGAACTTTATACACTGCCATATCAAACTTACCTGTTAGAAATTCAGCATGAACCTTTTAGGCATCAATTTCTAAGTTTTGGGCATATTCCAAGGTAATTTTTTGTTGTACTTGCTACAACATTTGTATGATGATTTGTCAGGTGTCTCAAAAGATGTACAGTTTCTAAAGGGAGCTGAATAAAAAAAAATACAAATGATTTCTCTTGACCAACAAATTATTTCTTACTGTCATACTTAAATGATTTTTTTCTCATTGACAATTCATATTTTTGTGTTGTAATTTTGTTTAGTAAAATATAGAGTAACCTTTACATTCAGTTGTTACTTATTCCATATTATATCTTATGATTATTAGCAATACCAAATATATGAAATGTACCAAATTTGTGATTTTTTATGTTTATAAATACATAAATTTTAATTTTAGTAATGATTAGAGAATAATCAAGGTAGTATGTAGTGTGCCATCCAATTTCCTTGCTTTCTTGACTGCAGGAGAGAAAATTCTAGATTAAGTTCCTGAACTTGTGTATATCCATGTAGCACCAGGCACGGGAACTTTAATGGCTATGGGAACTGATATAGGACAAAATGTATAATCTAGGTATATTACAATAATATTGAAGAGCATGATGCAAGTTATATGTTTTTTACACTAACATAGCAATTTTTTCCTCAACATTTTTCTGTGTTCAGTCGGTATGGCTCTGTAGAACAATCACTAAGTCACCATGATTTGTTCTATGTACTTGATCCTTGCAGTCCTTCTTTCTTCTCTCTTTTGCCTCAATTTGTTAACTGCATTGTTCTGCTAACAATTTCTGCAATTTCTAATCTCATCTTGATATTGTTGATAGTTTTTAGTGTTGCTAAAGCTCTGAAATGAAGCCATCAGATGTTAGAATGAAGCTCTGGAATAAGACCGGAAAGGACTAGAACATGGCAATTAGACCTGTGGATTCAGGGTGGCAAAGGGGCTTTTGGGCCAGCCCCTATTTAGGTTGCAAGAGATACAGTGATGAAAGGGATTCATACTTGGAACCAAATGACAAATTCTACTTCCACATTGCCATAATAATTCTTAAAATTAGCGATTTTCAACTTTTTTCAACATGCCAAATATAATAACTAATGTTCTAAGACATTACAATGATAGAAGAAGATATAATGCTATGAGTATTTCTATTCTATTAGTTTTTAGTTTTAATTCTAAAAAGATGCTTATTATCTTTGCAGTTTAGAATAGATTGACCACTGGATATCCTGGAGGTAAGCCATAAAAGGTCTGGATCCAGGGGCCAGTATTAGGAAGAGACTCCATTTTCTAAAGAAACACAGAAAAAGCAAATAGAATCAAACAATCTGGAAGAAACTAAAGTATCCTGTCAATTATTGAGAGAGGAAGACTCAGTTTTAGAAGAATAAACTGTTCACTCATCTATTAAAATTGTTGTGAGGTCAAGGACTAGGTCTTAAACTTACAGAATACCTATTTTTAGCATTAGATTCTATGCTCAAAAAAGGTCCAATGACTTAGTGATTTGGAAGTGAGTCAGGGCTTAGACCTCTCCTTAACTAAGGGCAGGGCTATTTAACACATCAGGGCACAATTGAGACCCTTATATAAGACAATATGCAAAAAAATCTATCTCATAGTCTGGCACTTCATTAATATAGTCACTTATCTCCTTAAAGGCCAGATTCTTAAATCTAGGAGTAGATAAGAGCATACACAGGCATTCCAGGTTAGTTTGTAAAGAAGTGATCTGTACTTTCCTCTCCTAAATCAGGAGAATGTAACCTAAAGAGGATTACAAAAACACAGTCTATACCATCCTTTATTCCATGCCAGAACAACACCTAACAAACATATCAGTCCTTAGGCAAAATTGCTTTCTTCCTTATTCACATTGATGGATAAATTAAAAGATTTTAATCAATGTTATTAATTAGGAATTGACCGATATTATGTCAACCATTGGTAACAACACTTAAGACGTTTGACTTGAGAAAGTCTCTCCAGTGCATTTCCTTTGTAGAACTGGGAACTGAGGGAAACCTGAAAAACAAGGATAGCTTCAATTCAAAATTCTGGGAGGAAAGTCATCACATCACAAAACCAAATCACACTACAAGGAGGCAAACTGTGAATCTTGTTTCTGCACTGAATTTCAAACATTTCGTGCAAAGTAGTGCTCATCCAGTATCATCTGATTCCCTATGAACTGTCAAAAAGATAAGGCTAAGAGATTTCTACCATTGTTCCCCACCCCCCAGAAAGAATACCATTTAGACTTCATATCTCATGTCTTAAACTCTATATATAGGCATCTGAATATTAGTCCTGATTCCTGTGTGTATGTGAATACTCCTATTATTGACACACTTTCAAGAAAAATCTTCTTTCAAAATCTGAACAAGATGTTCAAGAATGCAAAACTAGTTTTTAGTAAACTGAGTTGAACTTAAATGTGATGTTGTGCAGAAAAGAGCAACAGACTGTTTCCTACTGCTCTGTATGATTGTTTTATTAGGTTTGATAAGACTAAACAGTCCAAAGGTTTGACAGTTTTGACACCTGGCTTATGAAAGATGGAATTCCTGAATGGAAATTATTCTTATTGAACTTTTCTGAAGAGTTTTGGCTGGAAGCAAGTATCTTTTCCAAAGCCAGTACATTCTCGGCGCTCCTTCAACTGGCTGAAAAATGAGGTACTGAATTCTTTACTTAATGGGAAATCTACTGTTCTTTTAATACATATTTTTTTGGAAACTTTTTGTTAAAAATTTTTTCTGTCATCACTTTTTCTTTGTGGAAATAAATATGACACCATATGGAAAAAAAAGTTTGCAGCTCCATATGTATAGAATAATGTTCTGAATTTAAAGATGAACTAAATCTTCCCTCCATTTAATGATTAGAAAATATCAAAACAAATACACATACAAATTTATATGCTTCGTGATTGCTGTGCAACACACCAGGTTAATATGGCTCTTCTGTGCTTGACTGTGTTTAGATAAAAATCAAAGGTGCTTATAATAAGCATAATAAGGTATTTTTTATAAAACTACATTATTTATCTTATAAATTCTACTATGTGATACACAACAGACCTGTTATTGTATTTCAGTTTGGATATTTACACAAAATGCAGTTCAAAGAATGAATTCCTACCCTTCTACACACTACTTTAAAAATGTAGGACAGAGAACCAAATAAAAAGAAGTCATAAATCATAAGAGTACAGATGTTGAAAAAGGAACGTGCATTTTTGGTCTGTCAATATATATCACATGAATTTTTAAGTTATGGAATTTGTAAAGAATAGGTTGCTAGTTAGAACATACAAAAAAGGAGTATATGGATAAATTAAATGAAGAAATGCAGGATTATTTGGAGTCTATGTGAGGAAGTTGATCATTTTGAAAAGTCTAAAATACAAAGGTGTTTTGTGATGTTAGATTACCTGCTCTACTCAGCTCAAGGTCTAACAGCAGAAGTAAGTATGGGACACCTGCTCAGGATAGGGAGCCAACTGGTGACCTTCCATGTATGCCTTTCTAACCCATTTAAATGTTTCCTAAGAATTTAATGTGATAGTTGGTTCTGAAACAATGAAGAATGAGAAAAGAATTTGAAATTGATTAGATGAATATTCAAAATTCATTATGCTTGGAAGTAGGTGGCTGTTTAAGTCAACATATGAGATAGTGAAGAATTCTGTTCCTTCCATGATATACAATTTTACTTTTGATCCAAACATGCTCTCCCACTGTATTTTGATCACTTTTCTCTGACACCTAGAGAAATATGTGTCTCCTGTTCCATGTGGTTATTTCAAATATATCAAGATAGTCCTGCATTCCTCAGCATACAGGCATAAACCAAGGCTGAGTTTTCTCTCAGAAAATTTGCTCAGCTCTTTCTGTCATTTAAAAAATGTGTGTTGGAATCATGTTTGTTCTGTATCTTCAAATGCGTTATCTAACTCATGTCCTTAAAGTACATTTAAAAATGTGTCATCTAAATGCCATAAATATAACCCAGTAGGAATGGGGCACTATTGCCTCCTTATATTCCCTGTGGACAGAAAATATCATATGTCCTACAACATTTACAGTGAACCACTCTTCTTTCAGTGCTGTCAATTTTGATTCATTAGCATAATCACCTCTTTAACACCAATAAATCAGTGTTTTACTCTGTCTTTCTGTCTTCCTATGTGCATCACACACATGCACACATGTGTGCTCACATACACACATATACACATAGAGAAATTTTATGACAATCTGAAACAATAAAGAGTGAGAAAAGAATTTGAAATTGATTAGATGAATATTCAAACCTCATTATGCTTGGAAGTAGGTGGCTGTTTAAGTCAACATTTTAACCCCTGTTATCTAACACTGAACATACACAATACTTAGAGGAAGAAAAGATTTATTTGCTTACAGATCTGGAGAGGTTCAGAGGTCATAGTCCATTTTGGGGACAGCTTCTGCTGCAGAAGCACTTCCTCAAGGCATCCTGACAGGGAGGAGAGAGAGCAAGAGGAGTAGGGAGAGACATATAGAAGCCCTGAGGCCACAGCCCCCCAGGGACCCACCTCCAACCATTCCCCGCCTTCAGATGCCACACCTCCAGGGACCCACATCAGAGCATGGCTGTC